>MU224295.1:875340-925184 GCA_018584345.1 Thuja plicata | reverse complement strand
TATTAAGAAAATGAGACCACAATTCAGTATTCTAACAATGCAATTTTGAGTAAAGTTTTCAGGGGGTTTGAATGAAGAATGAGAGTTCTTTTATAGACTCTGAGAGGATCAGAATAGAAACTTTCCCGTTTTGAAATAAAACAAATAGAAAAGTCAATTAAAAACATAAAGCTTTATTGAAAAGAATTCAATAAATTATTTTCTTCCTGCTTTAACTGTTTTATCTCTTTGATTTAATATTGTTTTATTTGAATTTAATTGTTTTATTTCTCTTTAAAGCATAAATAAATTCAAAGTGTCCATTTCTGAATAGAAATAAATTTTTTGATAGAATATTCAATTAATTAAATAAATATGACCTCATAATTGCTTTTTCTCAATTATCTGAATAATTAAATTCAATTATTGAAAACGAGGATATTTATTTAATAATTAAATATTATTTGATTCCTTTTCATGTGTCTCAGCTAAAGAGGGTGAATTTAATTTAATTAAAGTGCTAGGACTTTATAATTAAATTAATTTGATCATAGGGTTCGTTTAGCCAAATAGATATTTAGGAATTAAATATGATGTATGATTAATACAGATTTAGGTTTTTCTGCATTTGACACTCAGGTCGAGTAGAGTCAGTGAAAACTCAGAATTGCCTAGTACAATAGGACTTTGATGATTTAGAAGAACGACAAATGCAACAAAATTGGTTAGGGTTGCAAGATGCCAATTTTGGGGTGTTACAATCTCCACAAATCTCAAAGAAGAAGAAAGGAAAGAATAAGAATCCAGTAACTCTAGATGAAATCATTGAGATTCTAGTTTGTGATCCACGAACATTGGATCCAACTGCATTGACAAAATATGTAAGACTCTGTGAAAGAAAGGCCATTCAAGACAAACTAAAGAGAGCAGCACAAGAGGCCAAGGTACTAGAAGTAGAAAGAGGAATACTTCAATAGATTGTACTTGATGTAGATATTGATCAAAAAGATCCAATGCTTGATCAATTGGTTATACTCAAAGATGCAATAACATCTCAGAATATTGATGTTGAGAAGTTTATGGAAGAGAGACTTTAACAAAAGTATGAGTTCAAGCTAGCTGAGAAGATAAGCCAATAAGTGGCACTGAAAAAGGTTAAGCTATTTGAATTAGTAAGTACAATTGATCCAATCATATCAGAAGCTATTACCTTAATACATAAATTGTGCAATCTAGATCAACTCACTCAGGAGTATACTAACCAGATAACAAAAATTGATGCTGATCTTAAGTCAAGTGCACAAAGTCTCACCAATAAGGTAGAAGCAACTAAATTGCACAATGAGAAAATCAAACAAGCTCTGAAACTGAGACAGGACATACAGTTTGCAGAGATGAAGTACAAAGATGAGGTAAATGAGCTCCAAGCTAAACTATTATTGACACTTAAACTCCTGCAACAACATGTGACAGAGGAAAATACACTAATTTCCACCCCTGGAATGTCTATCCTCGACAACATTTATGATATGCATGCAAGGCTAGAGCTACAACACATGGCACTAGAACAGCTAAAAGAACAATGGGAGAAAATACTAGAAGATATCAAGACAACCTATTCCAATATATTTGACACATTATAAGTTGCACATTTTTGTCACAATTTTGGCATATTATAAGTTGTACGATTTTGTCATAAGTATCAAAGAAAGGTGGAAACTGATATGTTCACTCACCTCAGTTAAAAGGAGGGAATCATATGTATAGTAAAAGAAAGGGGAAATAATATGTACATATAGAGAATGAATAGTATATATGTACATATACATACACTATACCGATGCATATAGTTAGGGGGAGTCATATGATGACAAGGATATAGACATGGTGTACATACTAAAACACTTTAGTATTATGCACATATCAGTTTTTGATACTAATGTCAAAGGGGGAGATTGAAGGTATTATATGTTTCCATTAGTATACTTAAAGAAGAACATGATCCACACCAACAGTTTATACTACACCGATAGACAGGGCACAACACTACCCGATGCCAAGGTTACTCGACAAACACTGTTAAGTGTTATCTGATAACAAAAAGGTAAAGGAAACCCGACGAGTAATAACAGTGCAACCTGATGTGACAACAAAGAGAGGAACCAGACAAACAAAGGGAACCCAACAAATAGTTCAACAAAGGAACGCCAACAGACTTCAAGTTCAACCCGATGACAAAGAACTGACAGTCAATTACATCCTGCAAAAAGTGGATCTAACTTTCCACGTCAGATAAATCACTGAAGTTGTATATATAGCTTCTTGATTTACTTTTAAATCCATTATGTGCGGAGGAAGAAATGTATTTATTATTGTTTTAATTAGTTTTACAGATTTAAAAAATGCAAACTAAAGATCAAGGTCAAGTTGTAAACCTTGGATCTAAGAGTTAACATTGTAATGCGTGATTCCAAGATAGGTCAAATACTTGTATAAATAGGTGCTCAAACTATTGTAATAGAAGTAGTTGAAGTTTTTCAATGAAGATAGTATCCACGGAGAGCATCTAGAGACCAGGCAAGAGAATTCATGCAGAAGGATAGAAACAAAATCAAATCAGTTTAAAGAAAAAGAACACAGGCTACCGACGAGCAGAGAAAATGTATTCATCATTCACCTAAGGTGATATTATTATTCTTAGAGATTTAATGGATCTGTAATAAGAAATTTTAGATTGCATACAGTCAGGTCAACATTTGTACTCATTTTAACAAGTGTAGTACAAATATAAAATCCTTTCAAGAAAGGTGGGCTTAACCATCCTATTGTAAATCTCATAACTGAGTGCACACTTGAATCAGTGTTGCTAAAGCTCTTAATAGAGTAGATGTTAATAGGTCTCCACCTTAATACTCCTAACAGGGTAGATCGTTAGAAGTGATCAAATTGTAAGCCTTAACTGAGTCCCTTCCATTCTGCAGATAGTGAAGTTTTTTGGGTTCCATCCCCACCACAGTTTTTACTTCCAAACAGGAGTTTTCTACGATATCATATCTTGTGTTATGTGTTTATCAATTTCATAAATTTTTCTATGAAAGTTGCAAATTATTAAAGATTATGAATGAATAATACATGCATAAGAAAGAACAACAGTAATGTATGGTAATACAGTAATGAATGAGTACTAATGATGAATTGTGAAAGTTGTTAAAAGTTTTAGAGGTATTGATTCACCCCTCCCCTCTCAATACTACTTCCATTAATTCCAACAATGATATCATCAATAAATATTTCAGCAATCAAAATATTACCATCGATATCTTCTTTTAAGTACAAATTGCTATTTTCACTTGTTCTTACAAATTCAATGCTAATGAGATAGGAGTGAAGTCTTTCATACCAGGCTCTCGGTGCTTGTTTCAATCCATACAAGGCTTTATGTAGTCTACATACCATTTTCTCTTGTCTGGATTAGCAAACCCTTCTAGTTTTTCAATGTATACCTCTTCTTCCAGTATTCCATTTAGGAATGCAGATTTGACATCCATATGGTATACCTTGAATCCTTTGAATGCAGGATAAGCAAGTAGTATTCTGAATCCTTCTAGTCTAGCAATGGGGGCAAAGATTTCTCCATAATCAATTCCTTCTTCTTGTGCATAAGCCTTGTATACTAACCTTGCTTTGTTTATTATGACTTCTCCATTCTCATTCAATTTGTTTCTGAATATCCATTTGGTACCGATGACATTCTTGTCATCTGGTCTCAGTCCTAGTGTCCACATCTTGTTCTTCTCAATCTGTTCTATTTCTTCATTCATAGCACTAACCCATTCTTCATTTTCTAGTGCATTATTAAAATATTTAGGCTCAAAATCACAAATTAAACATCTAGTGTTTAGTGACTTACTTCTAGTTCTCATTCCATCCTTCTTGTCTCCTATGATATAATTCTATGGATGATGTCTTCTGACATACTTGGAAATTTTTGGTTCAGATCTATGTTCATCATTCTGATCATCATCTTGACCTTCATTCTGATCTCCATCACTCAAAAAATCATCTTGAGTATTTTCCTAATTTTTGGTAATTGCAGTCTAATGCTTAGGGGCAATATTCTATTTCTTGGGAGTGATACACTGTTGCTCAGGTAGAGTTTTAGGTTCTTTAGTATAAACAAACCTATTGTAGTCTTCTGGTTCTTTTCTACTTTCCTTATCATTCTTCTCTACAAATTCATCTATTCTTACATTTGCACTTTCAATGATCTTGTTAGAGGACTTGTTAAGACACTTATAAGCCTTGCTCTTGGTGGAATACCCTAGAAAGATACCTTCTTCACTTTTGGAGTCAATATTTCCATTTCTATCATCCTTCAAAATATAACATTAACTACCAAAATTTTTTAAGTAACTTACATTGGGTGTGTAACCATACCATAGCTCATAGGGTGCCTTCTTTTTGTCCTTCTTCAATTGTACTTTGTTCAATGTGTAGACAACAGTACTAACAACTTCCCTCCACAAAGTTTGAGTGATGCTTTTCTCAGTCATCAATGTTCTTGCGCAATTAATAATGGATCCATTTCTCCTCTCAGCAATTCCATTTTTCCATGGTGTTCTTGGTGCAGAAACCTATCTTTTAATTTCATGCTCATTGTAGTAGTTAGTGAATTCATCTAAAACAAATTCCCTTCCTCTATCTGATCTTAAGCATTTTAATTCCTTACCACTTTATTCTTCTACCATAGCCTTATACCATTTAAACATCTTGAATGGTTGTAATTTATCTTTTAAGAACATAATTGTCATCATTCTAGAATAATCATCTACAAAGAGAATAAAATACCTATCACCATAGTAACTATCTGTCCTCATGGGTCCACATAAATCAGTATGGACTAATTCTAGAATTGCATTAGATGTATGTGTTGTGGGTCCACAAAACACACCCCATGTTGGTCCTCTGACCATGGGGACCCCCCTTCTTTTTGTGTCTTTTGGTATTTTGAGTCTACCCCCTTTCCTAGTCCCTCACAAGTCAATCTCATTATCAGCCTGTACAAAGAAGACACCCTTTTCGGCCTTTTCACCCTTTCGGCCTATATATTTGAAAAATGGAAGCACTTCCATGGTAGACTAGTTTAGCCTTCTTAGTAAGTGGTTTTGGCACATGTCAAGTGTCTTGAATGGGTTCCTACTTTAGACCTAGCTTTCTCCCTATTCTGCCCCACTTTCTACCTTTCTCCAGCCAGTGTTTGGCATTCTGGACTGTAGATTTGAGATCTTTGAGCTCAGGGTCAAGGTTGACCTTTTAGGTCTATGTTGACCTCAACCCTAACCTAGGTTAAGGTTGAACTCACCCCTGACCTAGGTCAAGGTTGACCTCAACCTTGACCTAGGGTCTAGATTTCAGGCTCTCACAGTTTCCAGATGTTAGTCTTTGAAAAAGTTAATTCCTGCTTCGGGGTCAGTTGTTTCGGGTTTCAAAGTGATTATTCCTAAATTATATTTAATATAGGTCCTCTCCTAGGGGTAAAGGTTTTAATTGGAATTTAATTCTCCTATTTCAGCCTTCTTAGAATATTTTTCCCTAATTTCATATAAAAGGAAGCTTTCTTCTCTCATCTTCTCTAATCACAATCAATCAAGCAAGAAGCTCTTCTAAGTCCTCTATCCAGGCCTAAGCATCATTAAGCAATTGAGAAGCATTATCAAGAGAAGTTCAAATAAGCTAAGGAACAATATTTGAAGCAAGCATCTATCCATCATCATGCATTCAAGCATTCATCAAATAGATCCATTGGAGGCCATTGAAGGATTCAAGCTACATAGTGCCCTTTTTGGTGATCTCTCCATCCACCTTCTTCCAAGCCTTTTCCTATTCAAGAACCCATTCAAATATTTGGTGTTGGAGATCTACAAGAAATTGATTGAAGACATCCTACATTGTAAATTCTAGATCCATTGGTGCATACATACATATGGATTCAAGGACTCGAATCCTCCATAAGGATTTTTACATGAACAAGGTGAATTTATGCATTTACTTTGTTTAATTCTGCAATTTCAATTATATATTTGAGGTTAACTCCAAAACTGGGGTTTGACCAAGGAAAACCCCTCCCCACAATAAAAAAATCTCTTTTCCTTGTAGGTACAGGTTCATGACTATGGATTTGAACTCAGATTTAGATACCCTTTTCAGCTAACTATTGGGATCTGCAAACAGATTTTCTGTCAGACCTGTGTAGGTCAGGGTCAAGATTATTGGGTTAGGGGTGACATTTGTGGGTCAAGGTTGACCTTTTTCACAAGATGGTGTCGATCAGAAAAATATTTATGGGTTTTGTTCGTCTCAGCGTTTATGTTCCGGATCATACTTCAGATTTTCCAGAAACAGAATACAGACCTTAGAAAATATCATTCTTCAGATATTCAATTCTTTAAGGTTGGTACTTCCTCTCATCATTTTCAATTACTGCAATATATCATATCTCCTTAATCATAAAACAAAATTTAACATCTTCTTCCTTACTCTCATTTCCAAATGGTTGATTCATTTGTGCATTGATCCTTCTTTTGGGTTAATCAACTTGGATCTTTCATTTGTACATTTGGGGATAAAAGAGGAACATCTTATCTTCCTTCCCCCTATATGCTTAATCACATTACAACACACACAAAAATTACAATTAAATGTAAAGGTTAAGGAAATACAACACAAACCCCAAATTTTTCCCCCCTTTACCAATTTTCTTCCTTTACATTTTGGTGAACCTGCGATAAACAACTATTTCTTTTTGGTGTTAGATTTACATGTTTATGCTAGATCTTGCATGTTCTTTCAATTACATTTAATAAATCAAAATTTTGTGTTAGTTCATTTGCATTGCATTGGTGTATGAGCTTTACCACTTCTAGTCCTACTTATAGTATCTCGGTTAGAAGAAGCCGTAGACTTATGGGTTCCTTTGATCCTGACTCTTCCTCTCCTTTCCTTAGTATCCTAGATGATAATTTGATAACTCATGATTCCAATCCTTCTATGGAGCATAACTCTTCTCACTCATCTCATGATGAGGATGATGCTTTAAGAGTTCCTCCTGAACAAGTGCAAAAACAATCAACCGAACTTGATAAAATGAGAAATTGGCTTATCTAAGAAAACCATAATCAAGATTCTATCCAAGCTATAGAGGCTATTAAGAAAGTCCTCCGTGATAATGATCAAGGTGTTAAATTCTTGCGTGGTCTTACTCATCTTGTGCATTCAAATGTTAAACCTTTAGCTTTAGAGGCTCAAGAGTTAGGCTATACACCTCCTATCACTAGTCAAGGACCTTCTTCCATTCCTAGCATTCCCACTTATACTCCTCCTTTGATGAATACATCTCTCCCAATTGCATCTATTTCTGTGAGTGCACCACTGGTATCTCTACCTACCTCACAACCTTCATATCATAGTGTACCTATTATTTATTCTAATCCCCTTCCAACTATGGTTCCTAATGTTCCACCAGTTGTGTCTTCTATTCTTGTTGCTTCCTACACTTTTCCTAGTGTTCCTAATATTTCTATGCCACCTATTTCCTCTAATGATTCCACACTTATTAGTTTGGCTCAAACTATGTCATCTTGACAACAACAACTTGCATCCTTAACCCAATCCAAGTTTAGCATTCCTACATGTGACATGGGTAGTCCTTTATCCTTAGACATCATTCATACTACTGTCCCTCAACAAGACGATATGCCTCATCTTGAGAATTACAATGGTAAAGGTGATCCTATCACTCATGTTAAAACATTTCAAATCCTTTGTAGTGATTATGCTCATGACCATAGGATTTTAGCTAAATTGTTTGCTAGAACTTTTTGTGATAAGGCTTTGCAATGGTATTGTTCTTTACCTCCTTATTCAATTGATTCTTTTCCTAAACTTTCTAATACTTTTATCCAACAATTTCAAAATAACATTGGTCCACAAGTTTCCTTAATTGATTTAATGCATTGTAAACAAAACATTAAGGAAAACTTAACTAATTTCATTAGTAGATTTAAGCATTTGTACGCTCAGATTTCTTATCCTATTCCTGATATTGATATTCAAGAAATGTTTATTTCAAATTTACAAAAATTTATTAGAGATAAGATTTTGCTTACTGAATTTACCTCTTTTCAACAAATTTGTGCAGCACTTCACCATTATCAGTTACAAGTGAGTCAATTTGAGAGAAACACTCCAATGGCTCCTGGTCTAGTTCATAAGAGTGACAATGATCCTAATCCTAATAAGTTTCATAAACCTAACAGTTATGTCAATATTAATAAACAAATGAATGCGGTTGCTGATCAAGTTGTTGTTACATCCAATAATGCCACTTCTGCATCCACTACTTTCCGTATGAATCGTACATTTACTCCTCTCTCTGAAACTTTATATCCTATAATGAGTAGGTTGTTAAGTGCTAATATTATTACCTTGCCTCCTATTCGACCTCTTCTTCCTACCACAATAGCATCTAAATCCTTTGATTCTAAAGCTTTTTGTCAATACCATCGCCAGAATGGCCATTATACTGAAAAATGTTATTCTCTAAAGCATAAAATTCAAGATTTAATTGATTCCAAAGCTTTGACTGTTGATAATTGTGATGGTAGTGGAAATAAATCTGTCTCTCCTCCTAATCAAAACCTTCAAATCTATACGAATCCTTTACCTACACATGATACTAATACCATAGCTTAACCATGTTCTGTGGATATTTTTTTATGACTCAAGGGTGGATGATCTTAACCACATTGTTAATCATATGGAGTGTGTTGTTTCATCTCAACCTACTATTCAAGATCCTTCACCTCTACTTCAACTTCTATTTCCATCTAAACCTCAAAATCAAACTAAGGATAAGCGACCCAGGGAACTTTTAATCACCTTTGATGATTTTGAAACAATTAAAGCTCCTGATGGTCCCCTTTATATCTATGCTAGGATTTCTAAGATACCTAATCGTGGTTGTCTTGTTGATCCCACATCTTTAATAAATGTCATTACTGAGGAAAATATTTTTATGAAAAACTTACAATGTGATTTCTATGATCTATCTGATGCATGGATCCAAACTTGTAATTATTTTTTCTATCCTGCACTTGGTTCTATCAACTTACCTGTTGAAATTTGTGGTAAAATTGTAGATACTACCTTCATTTTTATTCCTACTTCTGATCAATTTCAAATCAAATTTAGTTTACCTTGGATAACTACTATGCATGCTATTTCTTCTCCTATTCATAAATGTCTTAAGTTCCATCATAATGGAGAAGTCAAAACTATTAATCATAGTTTGTATCAACCTTCTAGGCCTAGAGATTGTGCTACTCTTGATTTCTTCTGGCCTTCATTACCTAACTCATGTCATCCTCACCCTAATCATCTCTTTCACTCATACCAAGCTTACAAACAACATAAAATTGCTGAGTTAAGCATGCCTCAGATAGATCTCAACCATAGCCTTTTGCATACTCCTTCCATACCTCCTTTAGCCATTACTTCTAATAATTAAGCTTCTACTATTTCATTACAACCCATTGAGAATCCTCCTATAGAACCTATCAAGGAATCTTTGGTCATTCCTCCTAGTTCTCAAAATATGGTAAGAAAATAAAAATGCAATAAATCTGCTAATGAATGTCGTAAGAAGCACAGAGCTAATGCTAGAGCCCATGCTTCTCTTCTTCGAAATTCTTTACCTAATTTTGACCAACCTATGCTTGATGTGTCAAACGAATTCAATATTCATAATGATGTTAAGATGAATGAATGTGATGATCCTATTCGTATCTTAGATCCCATTTCAATCAACCTTGATGAGGAGGATACTTTAGATGATCCTATTGATCTTAGTGATGAATATGAGACCATTGACCTTGACACTGATTTACCTCATATGCTTTCAACTCAATTGAAAATTACACCTAGTATCGAGCAATGTGATTCTCAAGAGGATCCTTTTTTGGAATAGGCTATTATTACTACTATATTGGATATAGTCCCTCTTGCGAGTTTACCACCTTCCCTTCATGATATAAACCAAGATGGGGAGAGTAGGTGATGCACCCAAAGGACTTATCCTTTAGGGTTCTACTTTCTTTGGGGAATGGTGTTAATTCATTTGCTATAATATCATATCTATATATGCACATGTTATCTTATGATCATACTGACCCCATAGTAGGTAGATCCCTTCTGTGTTATTTTGTATGTCTATGTTTTATTTCCCTTGATTTATCTTTATTTGGGAGCATCTCGTAGTGGATACGTAATTGGTAGAGTTTTTTATGTTTCTGTTCAAGCCATTTCTCCTGTTAAAGTGTTAGAAATGACTTTAACATGGGGGCATACGCTCTACCCACTTTTTGCACACACGCACATTCATAACATTTTCAAAAACTTAAAACTTTTTCCCTTTATGGATTAAAAAAAGCTAATCCTTAAAGCATGGACCACATTTTACTTTTTTTAGGATCTCTTGATCCCTCCTGTTTAAATTTACATGGATCTCTTGATCCCTCTAGTTTTCAATTTACAATGTTTTGGATCCCTTTAAGAACAGATCTCCCTGATGGGTTGACTAGTGAGTAGACACATTTACTAGGTGGTTCAATTCCATATTTTCAGTTATGTTGTTTACTTGTGTGGTTCACAATGGGATATAAGTTCTCATTGGGCAGGGTAATCTCTCTCTCTCTCTCTCTCTCTCTCTCTCTCTCTCTCTCTCTCTCTCTCCTTATTTAATGANTACTCTCTCTCTCTCTCTCTCTCTCTCTCTCTCTCTCTCTCTCTCTCTCTCTCCTTATTTAATGACCTCTCTCTTATCGTGATCTTAAGGTTGATAGAGACTTAAGTCCTTTGGGGTCTTGAGGATTTATTTGTCCCTTTCTGATTCCAATAATATTATCTATTCTTTATGATCTCCTTTACCAAGAGTTTGTGTTGAGTCCATACTCTTGCTAAAGTGGGGGATAAATATATAGTCGAAAAATGGAAGCACTTCCATGGTAGATTGGTTTAGCCTTCTGAGTAAATGGTTGAGGGTCATGTCAAGAACCTTGAATGGGTTCCTGCTTTATACCTAGCTTTCTCCCTATTCTACCCCACTTTCTACCTTTCTCTAGCCAATTTTTTGCATTTTAGATTGCAGATTTGAGATCTTTGACCTCAGGGTCAAGGTCGACCTTTTAGGTCTATGTCAACCTTGACTCTGAACTAGGCCAAGGTTGACCTCACCCATGACCTAGGTCAAGGTCGACCTCGACCTTGACCCTGGGTCCATATTTCAAGCTCTCACAGTTTCTGGATGTCGATCTTTGAAAAAGTTAATTCCCGCTTCTGGGTCGGTTGTTTCGGGTTCCAAAGTGATGATTCCTAAATTATATTTAATATAGGTCCTCTCCTAGGGGTAAAGTTTTTAATGGGAAAGCTTTCTTCTCTCATTTTCTCTAACCACAAGAAATCAAGCAAGAAGCTCTTCTAAGTCCTCTATCGAAGCCTAAGCATCATTGAGCAATTAAGAAGCATTATAAAGTGAAGTTCAAATAAGCTAAGGAACAAGATTTAAAGAAAGAATCTATCCATCATTAATCACTCAAGCATTCATCAAAGAGATCCATTGCAGGCCATTGAAGGATTCAAGTTACATAGTGCCCTTTTTGGTGATCTCTCCATCTACCTTCTTCCAAGCCTTTTCCTATTCAAGAACCCATTCAAAGATTTGGTGTTGGAGGTCTAAAAGAAATTGATTGAAGACATCCTACATTCTAAATTCTAGATCCATTGGTGCATACATACTTGTGGATTCAAGGATTCAAATCCTCCACACGGATTTTTACATGAGCAAGGTGAATTTATGCATTTACTTTGTTTACTTTTGCAATTTCAATTATATATTTGAGGTTAATTCCAAAACTGGGGTTTGACCAAGGCAAACCCCTCCCCCCAACAAAAAAATCTCTTTTTCTTGTAGGTACAGGTTCAGGACTATGGATTTGAACTCAGATTTGGATACCCTTTTGAGCGAACTATCGAGACCCGCGAACAGATTTTTTGTCAAACCTGTACAGGTCAGGGTTGAGATTATTGGGTCAGGGGTGACATTTGTGGGTTAAGGTCAACCTTTTTCACAAGATGGTGTCCGATCAGAAAAAAATTTATGGGTTTTGTTCGTCTTTGCATTTCTATTCTAGATCATACTTCAAATTTTGCAGAAATAGAGTATAGACCTTAGAAAACAACATTCTTCAGATATGCAATTCTTTAAGGTTGGTACTTCCTCTCATCCTTTTCAATTACTACAATATGTCATATCTCCTTAATAATAAAATAGAAATTAAGATCTTCTTCCTTACTCTCATTTCCAAATGGTTGATTCATTTGTGCATTGTTCTTTTGGGTTAATCAACTTGGATCTTTCATTTGTGCATTTGGGGATAAAAGAGGAACATCTTATCTACCTTCCCCCTATATTGTTAATCACATTAAAACACACATAAAAATTACAATTAAATGTAAAGGTTAAGGAAATAGAATACAAACCCCCAAATTTTCCCCCCCTTTACTAATTTTCTTCCTTTACACAACCTTTAAGAGGACCAAGTCCTCCAAAATACCGAAATGGATGAAAGGCTAAAGCTCAGCCCTTTCAGTGTTTTTGGTCTCCAAAAAACCCAAAAGGCCGAAAGGTGTCTACCTCCAGACTTTTAGTGTTTCAGATGCTGAAACACTGAAAGTGTTAACATCCCCGCGTGGACTCACTTTGCTTTTCTTCATCTGTGACATCTCCTGAGCTCACAACTCTGCAAACTTCATCCTTCCTCCTTATGGTTGATCGCTGCATGCCAATGACCTTCTTGTGTCTCCTTCCTTAGCTCCTAGCCCTCGCGAGGTAGGTTTCTTCCTCACCACCTAGTAGTTTTTCGCTCTCCATTTGTTTAGGTCTATGGTTTTACGTTAGGTCCTGTCCAGTCTAGTGCATGCTGACTCCCCCCAAGTCCGTAGGGTTTTTACTCCCTTAGCCTTGTGGGGGAAGCCTCTCCTTGTCAAGTTAGGTCTGGTCCTTTTGCATTTTCTAGTTAGGGTTTTCCTATTTTTGGTTGCGACCTTTGTCACAGTTTTTCAGCCTTCGAAAGGCCAAAAAATAGGTCTAGTCTTTTGTCCAAGTGATCCTCAAAGATTCATCCTTTTCAGCATTTTGGACCTCGAAGATGTCCAAAACACCAACAAGTCTGAATCCCCAAAGATATTGTCTACCTTATGGGGTTTCGGACTTTCAGAATCTGAGATCCAGTTCAGACTTTCATCGTCCAAAGAATATTTTCAGACTTTCACACACTGAAAATCTGACTGGTTCTATTTCATTGAATTCTCTTTGACACTTTCGGCCTTTTGGGACTCCAACCCAATTTTCTACGCCCAAAACCCTGAAAAGGCCAAAAGTGCAAAAATCTACATTTTTGGCTACTTGAGCTTTTTACTCCTGTTTTCCTAGATTAGTCAGTTCTTTTAAGTTTCTTCTGTAAATAGGACACTAATAGTTGCATATTTCATTGTAGGAATGCTTGAGAAAAAGACCGCGTCACCAATGAATTACTTATACAAAGGGAACACTCCCCCTTCCAAGACTGGAAACAAACACATTGAGATCACCGATATTGATATCGGTAATGTAGATTGGGATCAATTACAGACAAGATGTTCCCAACCGACTGGGAAATCCAAGGACTACACCTCACTAGTCCCATCAGGCCTAGTTAATGCAACAACCCACCCAGTGGCTATCACATCATCCAAACTAATCTTGACTTTGGAAAACCATTATGACTTAGATAAAAAGGTCATCCAGAATATAGAGGGACAAGTGGTATTAGAAGACGCCATAGAAGAGGCCTTCCACCTCCACAAAGGCATAGAAAATTTCTATGACTTCTTCATAGAAAAGGGAAATAGATGCTTCAACAACAAAGGGGAAGAGGCATATGACATAGTCAATAAGAATTACCTTGAGCAACCTCTCCCCAAAAACAAGTTGGACAAGATAGACCACAGGAGGGGGTACATGAAAGATGATATCTAGGAAGCCCTAACATTACCAAGCTGAGTATATGGATTACTGTAGTCTATCCAACTAGAGAATTGGATGATCCTCTTTATAGAGAAAATTAGAGGATGTAATTCTAGGTTTGATTGGGGAACCATCATCAGTGACAGGTTGGATGAAAAAATGGTGGCAGTCAAACACAACCCTAAATTCTACATGATTACCTACATGGTTTACTTATTGGCAGCACAGGAAAACTACCTGGGAATCACCAAGAGGGAAAACATAAATCATCCCAATGCATGGCCTCACACTATGTACCCCTAGCTACAAAAAAAAGCAAACATGTCAGAAGACAACTCAAACTACAGGATAGTCAATGACACCTACACCTTCACAATCATCTGATCCATTGAAGGTGATTTTGCAAAGAGGATGTCAGAGGAAGCAGTTGCCAAGGTGAGGGCCATTGGGGCTTACTACATATAGTATAAGACATTCACTTACATTTGGGTGTTAGGTTCTACCTTGAAACCTAAGAAGTTTCCCCGATATCCATCTGATTGAATAATCACCTTAGAAATGGCCAGACAACGTCTATGAACATATCAAGCATAAGAAGAAACATTGCTGGGACTTCCCTATTTCTCTAGGCCCATACACATTATAAGATATGAAGGTGTGTGAATCCTTGGCCTTTGAATGGGATGAATGCCTATTATAACTTTATAAAATAGTCCGGCCAAGGTTCGACCAGATAGAAACATACAACCACATCATTGGTAGGTTCTATATCCATGAACCACATCTGGAAGACCATTGGATCTATTGTGTAGATGACCATAAGGTCAGGGTCCAGGATTAATGCAATATGTCCCTCAGCCTTGCCCATCACAACTTGAAGACCTCAATCCTTCCAAAGGCTTGGGAGAAGGATTGAGATAGGGTATTAGAGGCCATTTACTCTTTAGATAAAATATATGATAGGCCCATCATGAATGCCAAAGTTGATAAAGATGAGAATGATGACATCAAGTTCTGGGCTAGGCATGTACTCTGAACAATGGAAACTTGGATCCAAAGGCCTTATAAAATGGGTCCAATCCCGGTGAAAACATTAATGGATCCACCCAAGAAGGCAATAAACAACATGGGGAGAAAAATACAATACTATAATACAAGAAGGCACCACCACAAAAGCCAAACACTGTGTATGGCCATAAATGCATAGTGGAGTATGGGTCAAATCCAAGGCACAAGGCTCCGAAGACTAGAATGACTAGGTAGATAGATCCTCCAGTGGGGTGAGCACAGGCTTCACCAAATGAAGGGCCCTCCACTTCTGGATAGTCTTCTCCTACCACTGAAAAGGGCAAGAAAACATATAAGAGGAAGAGAACTTTTGTTTCTCTGCAATCAAAAATCATACAAGAAGATCCAAAAGAAGAGGAAGAAGGAGAGGTACCTCTAGTCAAAAGGACAAGGTCTCAAAAGAGGAGAGAGAAGGAGACTAGCAGGAAATACCAAGAGGATCCTAAAGAACAAGATAATCCCTTGGATTCTTTAGGATTAGATGAGTTCCAGATGTCTGAATTTGAAGGTCTAGAGGGATTTTTGGACCAAGGGAAAGACACACCAGGTTATGCAATAGGGTATGGAACATGAGGTCCATCTCTCTTTTATCCCCAGGTAATCCTCACTCCCCCTCCCACTCAATTCACTAATCTGACGCCAAATGTACCAATCATGGAAGTAAGCCCTAATACAAATCAAGGGCTTGGAAATCAAGATACCCCAATCACCCAAGATGTAACAGGGGATAAGGCCACATGAGAGATCCTCGCTACTACTCCACCACCTCACATTCCTACTCCACCAACTACTCTCCCACCTCCAATTCCTACTCCACCACCATTTCTTCCAACTCAAACACCAATTATTCCTCCAACTACTACTCTCACATTTCCCATTCCAACTCTCCTTACACCTACTCCACCACCATCAATCTCTTTGCCTTGCTTCATCCCTAATGCAGAGAAAATTGGTGTGGTTTTCAAATCTCCATGCTGATACTTTCTTTCTATTTCAACATTGAGTAGAGGCTCAAAATCCTTCGATATTCATCATCACATTGATATCAAACTCTGTGTCATGCTCTATTAACATCGCTGACCCAAATCTCTAATAGAATCATCACAATCTCTGATTCTTTGTATCTTGCAAGTCTTCCTTAAATCTGCATCTCTCATTACTCAATAGCTGATTTGGAATAGCCTCAAACCATTTTCTCATGGTGCATGTTTTGGTTCCTTTCTCTATACACCGATTTAGGAACTCTCATACACTCGATATTCAAACAAACAATAGCCTCCACTTGCTATTATCTTCCATACATATTGGTGAATCTAAATCACCATTAGACACATTACATTCTTGAGATTTCGTACCTTGTGGGTCTCCCATGGATCGGAATCAAGTCCACCATCTCGTTTTTCACCATTCACACATGCACACATTTTTATAATTTCACCACCTTTTGATAATCTTAGCGGGTCGACTCCATCTCACACATGACTATGGTGATATGTTCATCGCCTTTTCTCTTCCTTCAAAGCAACTCTTTGTTCTTTACCCAAAAACTGAGTTCACCATCTAATGGTCTGCACTGGTCTGTTCAAATTGAACATGCAAGGAAAAAGTGCTTGCCACCTTTTGTCATAAGCACTCATCGATAACAATCAGACCATGCTACTCAGCACTAGAATTGCATAACGGTTTTTTGAAAATTGTTCCATCTCCATGCATGAACTATTTTAGATTCCATGCAACCAAGAAATACTAATTGGGTTTAACCAAATCCATAGCCAAAATAGAAATATCCACTAACGTCCCATATCTAGACTGTTGAAACCTGACTCATAAACCAAATTTTTTTTTTTAATTCCAAACCTGATTCATTACATTTGTTCCTAACATAAAATCAAAATCACATAATAATAGATCGACAATGAAAACTTTGAAACTCGATCTGCATTACTATAATACTAAGGGTGGAGAAAGAGACTTGATAAAATCTGCAACAACTTTTATCAACTTGAAATGCATTAAAAATCCAATGAATACATAATAGACTGGCTATCTGGCTGAAGGCTAGAGAGCCCGATTCTTTCCATTTCTTTTCACTATCCAACTGTAACCTGATCTCTATTCTCCCCATTCCCTATTCGGTTACATGCATCTCTCTTTAAAAGAGATTCTAGGGTAGTTTTAAAAACCACTCAACTACCTAATATTCCCATTTCTACTTTGTTGAAAGGTTTCAAAGACCCAAATATCCCCATTTTAGGGTGTATTACAATGTGTTTTAATACATAAACAACTACGATGAAATCTCAAATATCTTAAGTATGAAAATATTATGAAACTTGGTGAGATGTCAACGTGCATCTGCACCATACTCCTGAGTTTGAAAATTTTCCATGTCCCATGGAAATTCCTTGGTGATACTTCAACTAAATCTTTGGCCTCATTGTATTCATCACAACATCAACGCCTCCTCTGCATTATTGCTTTCCTTCAACTCTAACTCCTACCAATGGAGTTTATATTGCTGCCTCAATGGTGCTTCCCATTCCACATTCCACTCCTCCATGCTACTATAACAACCTTTTTCCCTCACCTGGGAGTCCTTCATGCCTCTCTCCCCAGTCTATCGGCTACACACAAGACCATCCTATGGCCTTTGGTAGACCTCCTTGTCCACCCATTTTCAACTGAATGAACTAGCACCAAATTTGCAACCATAACACTACCTGGTGTAGATCCCATCTACATGCTCAAAACCTTCTAAGATTTGATACCATTTTGTTGTAGAGGAAATTGATGTGGTCTTCAAATCTGCATGTTGATACTTTCTTTCTCTTTCAAAATTGAGTAGAGGCTCAAAATCCTTCGATATTCATCATCACATTGATATCAAACTCCGTGTCATGCTCTATTAACATTGCTGACCCAACTCTTTGATAGACTCAACAAAACCTATGATTCTTTGTATCTTGCAAGTCTTCCTTATATCTGCATCTCTCATTTCTCAATAGCCAATTTGGAATAGCCTTAAAGCATTTTCTCATGGTGCATGTTCTGGTTCCTTTCAATATACACCAATTTAGGAACTCTCATACGCTTGATATTCCAACAAACAATAGCCTCCACTTGCTATTATCTTCCATACATATTGGTGAATCAAAATCACCATTAGACACATTACATTCTTGAGCTTTCATACCTTGCAGGTCTCCCATGGATTGGAATCGAGTCCACCATCCATTTTTTCACCATTCGCACATGCACACATTTTTATAAATTCACCACCTTTTGATAATCTGAGCGGGTCAACTCCAACTCGAACATGACTATGGTGATATTTTCATCACCTTTTCTCTTCCTTCAAATCCACTCTTCCTTCTTTACCCAAAAAATATGTTCGCCATCTAATGGTCTCCGCTATTCTGTTCAAACTGAACATGCAAGTACAAAGTTCTTGCCACCTTTTTTCATAAGCACTCATCGATAAAAATCGGGACATGTTGCTCAACACCAAAATTGCATAACAGTTTCTTGAAGAGTGTTCTGTCTCCATGCATGAATCATTTTAGATTCCATGCAACCAATAAATAGCAATCGAGTTTAACCAAATCCATAGCCAAAATAAAAATGTCCACTAATGTCCCATATAAGGACTGTTGAAGCCCAACTCATAAACAAAAAAAGGTTTATTTAATTTGAAACTTGATTCATTACATTTGTTCCTAACATAAAATTAAAATCACATAATAATAAATTGACAATGAAAACTTTGAAACCCAATCTGTATTACTATAACACTAAGGGTGGAGAAAGAGACTTGATAAAATCTGCAACTTTGATCGACTCAAAATGAATTAAAAATCTGATGAATACATAATAGACTGGTTCTCTGGCTGAAGGCCTGAGAGCCCTACTTCTTTCCATTTCTTTTCACTATCCAACCCTAACCTAATCTCTATTCTCCCCACTCCCTATTTGGTTACATGCATCTCTCTTTAAAAGAGATTCTAGGGTAGTTTTAAAAGCTCCTCAACTACTCGATATTCTGATTCCTACTTTGTCGAAAGGTTTCAAAGACCCAAAGATCCTCATTTTAGGGTGTATTACAATGTGTTTTAATACATAAACAACTATGATCAAATTTCAAATATCTTAAGTATGAAAATATTATGAAACTTGGTGAGAATTGTGAACTTGGTGAGATGTCGAGGTGCCTCTGCACCAATCCCAGCCCATGGAGGATCCGTGAGTGTAGAAGACGTGTAACCTTTCAAAACCACATTGAAATTCATGACTGGTCTTAATATCAAAGTGTTGATTAGCTCCTCAGGAGAGGAAGACCAAGATAATGAAAAACAAGATAAGGTGGCAGAAGAAGAATAAAAGATAGAAGAGGGAAGGGAAGAAAGAGAAGAACAAGCGGAAGTAATGAATGAGGAGGAATAGAGAAAGGAACAGGAAGAAGGGTTAGATAAGGATTTAACCCTAGGGCCCCAAAACTTGGTTTTAGTCCTTCAGGTTGCCCCATATGATCCATTCACCATATTTAGTAAACCTACATGGTTCACTAAATAAATTCAGTTGAGGAAAAGAACTTACATAGATGAAGATGAAGGGGAAGATACAAGTATGGATTCTTTAGGGCAAGATTTTGACCAAATAGGGGTCATGTTGCCAGCACTAAGAATGTTCTATGTCACCCAAGACACTAGGGGTCACTGGAAGGAACAGGTTGGAGTTCCTTTTTCTAGCACCTCTCAAATGCAAGGTACTCCAAAAGACTACACATTTGAGGAGGTGGATTTGGGGGAGCCCACCAGGGAAGGGAGAAAAACACTGACAGACTTAGGGCTTAAACATGCTCTAGGGTTCATGACTAAGAATGAGGAGACCATAAAATCCTTGAAAAAATAGAATGAAGCTTTGAAGAAGTTCATTCACAAGATGATTGGACCTATTGACCCAAGCTATCTAGAGGCCTCACCAAAGGCAATGTTAGAGAAGAGGAACACCCTAGACTTGCCGGTAGGATTGACACCATCCTTCATCCAAGTAAGTGCAGATTGGAAAGGAGATTTTGAGCAGTACAGGGAAGGGGCCATCAAACAGGCATTCAAATCTTACATGGTCATTTTGATTGAATCTACAAACTTGATAGACTTGATGGAGGATGAAGGTGACTTGAACTCTGAGATAGAAAAATGGAAAGTCACCTTCCAAGACCTAGAAGTAATCCAGAAACAATGTTTCTAGATATTGGTAAAAGTATATGAAGGTGAAGAACTCGATAACTTTGAGACCTGGACTAAACGGATGGCCAAGATCATTAACATCTATAAGAAATGTCAAGCCTCCATCTTAGAGAAACAAAAGGAGGTCTTGGAATGGGTAGAATAAATTGATGCTTTCTTCACAAGGATTGGGCTCAAATTGTACCGAGACGAAGATAAACACATCTTACAGCCATCAGAAGAAGTGGTCCAATAGTTCAAAGACATTATGGCAGGCATCAGTACTAAGGAGTCCCTACAACATATATTCTATTCAAGGGAAGAGATGTTAAGGATGATGGAACATGAAGAGGAGATTCAGTTCTTCGGTTTCAAACTAACAATATTCAAAGAAGAAGGAACAAAAAGTTAACAAGGTAGAAAGGAAGGAGATAAACTATGAAGAAGTTTAGGAGATCATATAGAGGCTCTGAGCTACACACCTGGAAGTATTCCCAAAATGACTTCGTGGAACCCTTGAGCATTTTTGGAAAAAAGCAGTTTTCAACACTTAGCAAATTTTGACTAAAGGCAGGTTTTGGCCTTTCGGCCTTTCAGCCTTTCGACCTTTTGGCCCTCCTCAAACGATGTAGCTTTGGGCCTTTTGGCGTCCCAATTTTTTTAGCCTTTTTGGGCTTATGGATTTTTTGGCCTTTCGGCTTGTGTATTTTTTAGCCTTTCGGTATTTTTGGCCTTCCCACCTCTGAAAGTGCCAAAAATTTTAGACTTTCAAGATGGTTTGACACTTAGCAAATTTTGGGCATTTGAAACTTTGGAGTAGAGGTCAGGGACCAAAAATATGAGTGCTTCCAGTGAGATCATCTTTATGTATGCCAGTTGAACTCTAGATCAGATTAATTGTTAAGTTGAGTTTGTTTTGGAGGGACTAAGGGTCCCCTATCAGTTCCCACCGTACGAAGAACCTCTAGATGAAGATTCCAAGAAAGAACTCCAAGAACCAAGAAGAAGACTCTAGTTCACAGAAGAAACCCTATCTTCTTTCTCTTTCTTTCTTGACGAGTTTGATCCCTTTAGCATGGACAAACTTATTGTAAATGGATTTAAAATTCATGCAAGTTGTTCAGTCAGTTAGCAATGTTTTCTTTTTAGCTAAGCTTTAGTTTTAGTTTATTTTCATAAATTTAGACTCTCTGATGCCCTAATTTTGGCATTCAGAGTTGGTAGATCAAAAACTCTATATATTGTAATCAAATCAATGTAATAAGGGTAGATTCTTAATACAATAAAGATATAAATTTGGTGCTTCATTAGTGGTGTGTAAATTTCTACCATCTATGCAAATTGGTGAATGTGTGTATGTATTATTCATTACTTTCAAAGAGCCTCTTGTTTGTTGTGATTCAAATTCGTGTTTACCTTAGTTGGAGTTTGGTGTTGTCTATCTATCTTGTTGTGATGAATGCATGGAAGGGATCATCTATTGGGCTTAATGATCTTATAGTATTTTAATATCTTTCACAAGTGAATTCATCTTCTCTCCAAACGCTTGCATCCATTGGGTATAGAATTGTGACTTTGTCTAATTTATACCTCTTGGGTTTGTTCCAAATCTCCCCACCATTCAATTCGCAAGGAAGGCTTTACAACGGTTTATGTTCATAGGATTCCATTTCAGTAATTTTATTTATTTCTTGTTACCTTTCTCATTTAAAGTTTGTCTCAATCTAAAGTAATCACCTTGAAAATATAAAATTGCATTTTTATTTCAAACACCAATCTTGTTAAAACAGAAAACCCAAAAAATAGTACTAAAGATTGTTTTGCAGTTTGATGTCTTGAACATACTAGCAAAGGCCTCCTCATGAACATTCACATTTATCTTCAATTGATTAACCAAGCAAGTTGTGACCTGACCCCAGAGAACCTTGGGAATAACTTCGTTATTCTTTCAAGAGAGGAAATTGAATCTCGAGATCCTAGCAAGTTGGTTTTTCTAAAAACAACGCTCAATAGAAGTTGCGCTAGAAGGAGGGCCTCAAGACTAAAAATCTAGAAAACATTGGATCCTTCTCCCTGGATTGGTTTGAGTGAGTGCTTAGATCATCTACGAAAAGAAGTGAGTTCATTGAACTTACTCACCATCGTAGACCTCGCAACGAGAAAGGGAAAACAAAGGAGAAATCCTCTCACCATCCTGTCGAGTCACATAATCCTCTTGGATAGAAATCATACATCACTATCCCAATTGTTCCCATAGCCATAGGTCAAAATAAGAACTTGTAAAATCAAAATTTGCAACCACCTTGTCCGATGGCTTTCTTCGCCAATGCACAAAGTTCACTATTGAATTTCATTGGACAAATCCATGAACTACCTAAGAATATAGAAAGGTTTTGCACACATTTTGTATATGGAAAGTCAAGAATAGCAGAAGAGCACATCCGTGCCTTCAAATAAATTTACAACTACAAGGATATTTCCCACCAAGACGTTGTTTGCCACCTTTTCTCTTACACTTTGGGAGATTTTGCATACAACTGGTACCTTAATTTTCCAAGGGGATCTATCTTTGCATGGAATGAATTTGAAACCAAATTTCTTAACCAATCCAAGTTTTACATGGATCCAGCTACAATACATCACCAATTCATTACAACCAGAAAAGATCCCAAAGAGCCCATCGCCATGTTCAACCATTGCTTCCATAAAATGCATGAAAAGTTGGAAGATCCTTACACCATACCAGAGGCAGTTGTCATACAAGTTTACCTTAAAGCTTTGGACCCATTCACCTCAATTTTCCTAAGAAGACTCCCCCTGCAAATAGAGACATAATGGAAAATGTATACAATGAGGCCATCACCTTTACACAACAAATGGATTTGCAAGAGGGGAACTTCATATCCATGCCCATCGTTAAAAAAACCACTGCCCCACATCCATTTGTAGAAAATAGTCAAACTTTGGCCACTCACATGCCATCAATGAATCCAATTACGATACAACCATTCACATCCATACCACCATCCATCACCTGCCTAGGATACAAATCCCATAAGGCAACATTTTTAGAGTAAAGAGTTTTGCCCCAAACTTAACTTGATATTCTCGTAGTGTTTGAACTAGATGTCGTGAAGAAAACCTTGTCACAACTCACCTAGGATGAAATTAAATTCAACCTAAAAACAAGGTGGACACCAGTAGACATCTGCTGGTCCAAATGCTTATCCCCAGAATCTGAATCGGATTTTCAATACCTACAATGGAAACAATACACAAGAGAAACCATTTGGGAAGTAGAGGCCCGCTAGGCCATGGAACACCCAACTAAACAATTGTAGCATCCACATGGATAACGAAAACAAATATGAAGCTTCGGAAGTAAATTTTTTTGGGGCTCCAAATTCCTACCAAGGGCATGAAGGATACAGAGGCAAATCCTATAACCATCATACTCAAAATCCCAATGAGCCACCCGTTCAGTTCAATGCCATGATGTTTGATTCTTATGAGTGTAGAAATGGAGAAGATTCAGATACATATGCAAAAGAAGAAGAGTTTGTGTTCCCATTTTAGAAAGAGGAGGAACATGAATACTCTGAAGTACATGCCTTCCAAAACAATCACCAGAATTTGTATAATCTATGAAGTAGGAAAGAATCTCTCATGGAAAATATACCTCCTAGAAAACAACTGACTCCCCCAAATCCTCAGGCTAGCAACAACCACATGCCTCCTAAAGGGCCGAATGCTCCTACAAGTCTCCTCCAAATGCATTTGTAGGTTACTGGACTGCAACATGGTCAAGTGAAAAATATAGTGTATTTGAATAGTTGAAAAAGACCAAGGAAAACATATCTATGTCCGAATTACTACAAGGTTTCCTATCTCAAAAGGAATCCCTTTTAAAATCTTTGGACGATTCAAAGAAAGGTTCGCCAACTAGCAATATGAGGGCACCCACATCCAATGTCAATACCTCTGAATCTTTTCCCATAATGTTGAAAGATAAGATGGAGGTACCCCCTTTTCTACTCAATTTGTGGATGTTTGGGATGAATTTACACAATTGCTTGATTGATTCTGGAGCATCGTGCAACGTCATGCCCTTGTCAATTTGTCAAAAACTAGAAATGGTGCCCCAAATAACCAACCGAGTAGTGATACAACTAGATAAAACTGAAGTCAAAGTAATCTGTATGCTCAAAGATGTACATATTCAATTGGTTGTAGATCCAAGGATACAAGAGAACATTGATATACACATAGTGGAAATCTGTGAGACTCATGGAATGTTGTTGAGCCAAGAATGGACCAGATGTCTGAGGGGTTGGTTGTCTACAGATTTCACTCAACTCTGGCTACCCTTGAGGGTATTGAACAATCAGATCAAAATAGATGTAGAACCAAAACTAAAAAGGATGATCACAAAATATAATGCTCCTAATGAAGTGATGTTCACACAAACTAACTTAGGAACTTATCAGATGGACGACGTCCTCATGTTTCAAATCTCAGATGGGGGAGATTCAGACCATAGTCCCATCCAGGGCCTCCTAGAGTTACCCATTGGTGATGACATCTTTAGAAACTTAATCGACAACATGAAAACAAGCCTGAGGCATTTGGGATGAGATGTTGACCCCAACATCTTGTTACTACTAGGATACTACCGACTACATCAAGCAAGCCATTTAGAGTTCACATGCCCCAGATCCCAAGAGGCACTATCATGAATATTAGCTTAGATCACCCTACCAAAGAAGGTATGAGAAGTACATGCAGTTGAAGAAGATAGATTTAAGGTGGTAGATGAGAGTAACCCTACGCCAAAGGAAGAAAGCCCAGCCAATCAAAACATTTCAAACCTAAGTCAAGAAAGTGAGTCAGACTCTAATAATAAAAGTCCTTCCCTGAACATACTTAGTGACTGAAGCACTTCAGATGATGGAGCCTGTCGACCCTACAAAGGGTTACTGGAGGATGAAAAAATCAAAGGTACAAAAATCTCTAAACCCAAATATATCCTAGGGATAGGGGAAGAAAAATCAACTTGCTCTGATAGTGATGAAGGGAAGGAACAAAGGACCAAAACCATGGGTTTCACCAAAAGGGCCCTTGCCAAGTCCAGCCTCTCTGGGAAAAAATGAATATGGAAATTATGCTTCAATGGCTCTAAATGTAAACAAGGAGAAGGCGCAGGAATTGAACTCGTTAACCCAAGAGGTAAGTCTTCTTACACTGCATACAAATTATAATTTTGATGCACTAACAATGTTGTAGATTATGAAGCACTGATCTAGGGACTCCTCCTAGCCCATGAGAAAGGAATAAAGGCTCTAACGGTGGAAGGAGATTCACAATTGGTTGTCAAACAAGTCCGCATTTAGTATTCTTGCAACAATAAGAGACTATCAGCCTACCAAATTAGGGCATGGGATTTGATCAATGATTTTGAATCCTTCAACATCTAATCTATCCCATGAAGAAAGAGCATTATCACTGACACCCTAGCTATATCTGCCAGTTTAGTACATCCAATGGAGAAGTCCAAGTTAAAGAAGTTTTCGGTTGAACTCATCACAGCATCGGCCATCCCAGATAACATCACTAATTTCCAAGTCTTCCAAGATGATCAACACATCCTTGAGTTCATCATGTGCACGGGTGTGTTCAAAAAATAGATTATAGATGAAAGGAAGGAAGGAGAAGAGGAATAAGTAGTCAATCCTGAGGATTTCAATGACCATGGCATCATAAAATTGAGGACCAATGCTATACCAAAGGGGATGGTAGAGCTGGAAAGGATTTTTGATAGTGATGGAACTGCCATAAAGAGATGCTCAGATGTAACTCCCAATGACAAAGAGGGTGAGACATACAACCTTGACATAGAGGACGAACCAAGAGAGGTACACATCGACAAAGTGGGTACCAAAGAAGAAAAGGAGATAATGGTCCATCTCCTCACTGAATATTAGGATGTTAAAGCATGGAGCTATGAATAATTAAAGATGTATGATACCTCAGTCATAGTACACAAAATCCCTCTAAAACCAAATTCAAAACCCTTTAGACAATGCCAAAGGTCGGTGAACCCTACTATGGTGCCCCTGATCCAAAATAAAGTCTAGAAGTTACTAGATGCAAGAATAATTTTTCCAATTCAACATTCCACATGGGTTACAAACTTGGTGCCAGTAAGAAAGAAGATTGGTGAGATCAGGTTATGCGTACATTTTTGGAACCTAAATAAATCCTCCCAAAAGGACAACTACCCACTCCCATCTCTTGATGAAGTATTATAGATAGTCAGCCGATCCAAAATGATGTCTTTCCTAGACCGCTACTTAGGATACAATCAAGTAATGGTGCATGAGGAGGACAGATTGAAGACATCATTTACAACAAAATTGGGAACCTTCGCCTACCGATAGATGCCCTTCAGCCTGATAAATGTCGGGGCCACTTTCCAAAGGGCAATGGACATAGCCTTCAAAGGGTTATTTGGGAAATGCATTATCATTTACATGGATGGCCTCATAGTCTTTTTGAAACAAAGAGATGACCGCATAGACGACCTCAAAAAATGTCTGCAAAGGTGCAGGAAAAATGGGATCTCTCTCAACCCAAAAAAGTGTATGTTTGGGGTAACTGAAGGGAAGCTATTGGGACACATCATTTTAGAGGATGGGATAGTCATAGATCTTGAGAGGGTGGAAGATATCCTAAATTTGACACTGCCCCACAGCCGCAAAGAGTTGAAGTATTTCTTTGGGAAGATTAACTTCATAAGGAAGTTTATTAGCGGCTTCACAGAGATAGTAAAGCCATTAAATGACATGCTCAAAAGGGATGCCAAAATTGAATGGACCATCTAGGTAAAGAAAATTTTTGAGGAAATCAAAAGCACCATCTCCACGACCCCAGTCCTCATCAGTATCGACTATGCCCTACCCTTCAAAGTCTATTCTTTTGCATTCGAACACTCATGCGAAGGCATCCTAATGCAGAAAAAGGACAATGAAGATGAAAGACCTATAGCCTTTATGAGTTTCTCCTTCAAGGATTTTGAGATCAGGTACCCCAACTTGGACAAACAGTCATTTTCCCTTGTCAAAGCAGTAAAAAAATTTTGACACTACATATTTAGGAGAAAGGTCTTTGGAATAGTCCCCAACACGGGTGTCAAGTCTCTCTTAATGCAAAATGAGTTGGGGGAATGGAGGGGAAATGGATGGAAATCCTCTAAGAGTTTGACCTAGAAATCCAGCCATTGAAATTGGTGAGATACCAAGGCCTGACAAAGCTGATCTCCGAGGTTGAAGAAGGTCTGGTGTGTCAAACCTACACCGATCAAGGTGTGATTACTGATATATGGTACCAAGACATAGTTTACTACCTGTTGCAAAACAGCTGACTAGAGGGGATGAATGGATCACAGAGAAGAGATCTAAAAATCAAAAGAAGCTCCTACATGCTAAAGAATGGCCAATTGTATAAACGCAATTGTGAGGGCTTGTACTTAAAGTGTCTGGATAGGCTGGAGATGAAATACATCCTGGAAGATTTTCATGACACATATGGGACAGGGCATAGTTCAGCTGAAGAAAATGCTCACCAAATCTTGAGAGTAGGATATTTATAGCCAACAATATTCAAATACACCGACGAGCACATGAAATCATGCCACACTTTGTAAACAAGTGCAACCTGAGAAAGAAATCTGGCAATGCCTCTACAACTGATATATGAGGTACGTATGTTCACCCAATGGGGCTTGGATTTTGTTGGAGTGATTAACCCCCCTTCATCTGTAGGACACAAGTTTATTCTAACATACACCAATTATTGCACACATTGGATGGGGGCCCAAGCACCGAAGAATTGCACTGCAGAGGTCATAACCAAGTTTCTGGAGGAGTGCGTCATCACTAGGTTTGGAATGCCATTTTATCTGGTATGTGATAATGCTCCCTCTTTCTCCTCTGCCTCACTCACACAATGGGCCTTTGAAAACAAAGTAATCCTCAAATTATCCTTTAATTACTATCCACAAGGCAACGTAGTAGCTGACTCTACCAACAAGAATTTGACAACAATGATTAAACATCTCCTAAACGATAACCCCCAGGATTGGCACACACAACTGAAATATGCCCCATGGACCGACTGGGTGAGGATCAATAATTATTTAGGGACATCCCCATACCAACTAGTCTATGGCTTGCAACTGGTCTTCCCTATGAATTTGGAAATCCCAATTTTGAGATTTATGGACCAATACGTGGGAGGCAAAGATCGAGTGCAAGTTAGGCTCATGAACCTCCTTGAATTCGAGGAGAAATGAACATTGGCCCTAGAGCATGTATCAAAGCACCAGGTCATTGTTAAAAGGTGGTTTGACAAGAGAGCCACCATTAAAACCTTTAGGGTCTCTAATCTTGTCCTCGTGTGGGATAAGGAAAAGGAAAAGATGGGTAGCCACACCAAATTCCAAAAATTGTTGACAGGCCCCTATTAGATATCAGAGATCTTGGGGGAAAACACCTTTAGGATTAGCACCCTACATGGAGAGTTGACCCCATTTCCAATGAATGGGAAATTCATCAAACATTATTTTGGATCCTAAGCGAGACTTCCTTTCATCCCTTGTATCATAAATCCTTTTATTTTCTTTGTTTTCTTTTGGTCATCCCCACCATCAGTCCTTTCTTCTGTCTGTGGTCTTTCCTCCTTTTTTTGGGGCTCATTTTTATTTGGTTCAAGTGTGTCATGGATTCATTCAAAGTGGTTCCTAAATAGGAGCAGAGGTATTTCTTAGTCAAAATCACCAACGAAACATACATCACAGAGAATACTCCAAAAGACAAAGTGGTAGCATCTATCATTGGAAAACAAGAAGAGGTTTAAAGCTCGGTCATCCTAATCACCAAAACAAATTAAGAAATGACACCTAAGAATGGTGGTATCTCAAGAATTCATCAATTATGACCATCATTAATGTGTGGATTCAGGCACCCACCAATCCTAGAACCCAAGTGTCAATGACTACAAAGGCAGTGGAAAAAGGAAAGAAGAAAAAGTTGAGGAAAGAGAAAAAGAACACACGAAAAGAAAAGTGGCCCGAATAGGTCATGAGTGTGGAATCTGGGTAGCATAGCCTAATCGCTACTTAGATCTATTAGAAAATAAAATATGGACCTGAACACATGGAATACATATAAATCCAAGTAGGAGACGTTTCATGTACCCAGAAAAGGATGAGAACAACTATCCAAAGAACAAGAATTCTCAAGAAAAATGTTGCAGCCTAGCATACAGAGCGGACTACGGTGACAATGGAAATCTCTACCATGGCTATGAACACTCAGCTATCAGTAGAGAAAGGTTATACTAGGGATTTGGGAAAAACTTTGTCGGAGATATGAACGCCTGACTAACAGAAAAGCTCTTTCTAAGAATCCCTGGTCTACATGGTGAAGGTTGTGAGAAACTGACGAACATTTGGGTTACTACAATCCAAGGTCAAGGAATAGATGCACATGAACACACACTAGGGAGGCTAGTAGAAACTTCATAACTAGAAGTTGTTGAAAGATTGTTAAATCATATGATTCTTAGTTTTTTTTCTACTGCAAAACTACAACCCGGAAGAGTCGTGATGATAAAGAAATACCTGGTTCATTCCTCCTTTTGTCGAGGCTATTTATGTGGGTCCAAAAAACACAACCCATGTTGGTCCTCCGGCCATGGGGATCTCCCTTCTTTTTGTGTCTTTTGGTCTTTTGAGTCTGCCCCCTTTCCCAGTCCCTCGCAAGTCAGTCTCATTACCAGCTTGTTAAACAAAGAAGACACCCTTTTCGGCCTTTTTTTCCCTTTTGTACTTTTGAAGGACCAAGTCCTCTTAAATACCGAAATGGCCAAAAGGCCAAAAGGTGTCTACCTCCAAAATTTTTGTGTTTTGTATGCCAAAACACTGAAAGTGTTGACGTCCCCTCGCGGGCTATAAAATGGAAAAGGCCCTAATCTGACTCACTTTTCTTTTCTTCATCTCTGGTGTCTCCTGAGCTCACGACTCTACAAACTTCATCCTCACTCCTTGTGGCTGATTGATTCATGCCATCAACCTTCTTGTGTCTCCCTCCTCTGCTCCTAGCCCTCGTGAGGTAGGATTCTTCCTTGCCACCTAGTGTTTTTTCACTCTCCATTTGTTGAGGTCTAGGGTTTTGCATTGGGTCCTATCCAGTCCAGTGCATGCTGACTCCCCCCCAAGTCCCTAGGATTTTTACACCCTTAGCCTTGCGGGGGAAGCCTCTCCTTGTCAGGTCGGGTCTGGTCCTTTTGCATTTTCTGGTTAGGTTTTTTGCTATTTTTGGTCACGGCCTTTGTCACAAGTTTTCGACCTCTGAAAGGCCAAAAAATAGGTCTGGTATATTGTCCAAGTGGTCCTCAAAGATTTGACCTTTTTGGTGTTTTGGACCTCCAAGACATCTAAAACACCGACAAGTCTGAATCCCCAAAGATATTGTCTGCCTTACGGGGTTTTAGACTTTCAGAGTCTGAGATCCAGTTTGGACTTTCTGCATCCAAAGAATAATTTTGGACTTTCACATGCAAAAAATATGACAAGTTCTATTTCATTGACTGCTCTTTTGCACTTTCGGCCTGTTCAGACTCTAAACCAATTTTTGGTGCCCGAAACCCTGAAAAGGCTGAAAGTGCAAAAATATGCATTTCTGGCTACATAGACTTTTTACTCCTATTTTCCTAGATTAGTTAATTCTTTTTAGTTTCTTTTGCAAATAGAACACTGATACTTGCATATTTTGTTGTAGGAATGCCTAAGAAAAAGACCGCATCACCAATGAAGTACTTATACAAGGGGAAAACTCCCCCTCCCAAGATTGGCAACAAACACATTGAGATCACTAATACAAATATTGGGAATGTAGATTGGGATCAATTCCTGACATGATGTTCCCAACTAGTCTGGAGATCTGAGGATTGCACCTCACTAGTCTTGTCAGGCCTATTTAATGCAGCAACCCACCTAGTGACTATCACATCATCCAAACTGATCATGACTTTGACAAACCATTATGACTTGGATAAAAAGGTGTTCCATAATACAGAGGGACAAGTGGTATTAGATATCAAACTAGACTTCATAGAATAGGTCTTCCACCTCCACAAAGGCATAGACAAGTTCTATGACTTCTTCATAGAAAAGGGCAATAGATGGTTCAACAACAAAGGGGAAGAGGCATATGAAATAGTCAATAAGAATTACCTCAAGCAACATGTCCCTAAAAACAAGCTAGACAAGATAAACCTCAGAAGGGGGTACATGAAAGATGATATCTAGGCAATACCCTAACATTACTAAGTTGGGTATATGGATTACCGTAGTCTATCCAACTAGAGAATTGGATGATCCTCTTAATAGACAAAATCAAAGGACGTAAGTCTAGGTTTGATTAGGGAACCATCATTAGTGATAGGTTGGATGAACAACTGGTGGTAGGAAAGCACAACCCTAAATTCTACATGATTACCTACATGGTGTACTTATTGGTAGCACGAGAAAAATACATGGGACTCACCAAGAGGGGAAACATAAATGATCCCAATGCAAGGCCTCACATTGTGTACCCCTAGCTATAGAAAAATGCAAACTTGTTAGAAGACAGTCCAAACTATAGGATAGTTAATGACGCCTTCACCTTTGCAATCATCGGATCCATTGAAGGTGATTTTGCAAAGAGGATGTCAGAGGAAGCAGTTTCCAAGGTGAGGGAAATTTGGGCTTACTACATACAGTATAATAAATTCACTTACATCCAAGTGGCAGGGACTACCTTTAAACCTAAGAAGTTGCCCTGATATCCATCTGATTTGATAATCACCTTAGAAATGGCCAGATAGCTTGCTAACACCTATGAACATATCAAGCACAAGAAGAAACATTGCTGGGACTTCCCTATTTATCTAGGCCCATACACATTACAAGATATGAAGGTGTACAAATCCTTGGCCTTTTAATGGGATGAATGCCCACTACAACTTTATAAAACATTCTGGCCAAGTTTTGACCTGATAGGAACATACAACAACATTATTGGCAGGTTCTATATCCATGAACTACATCTGGAAGACCATTGGATCAATTGTATAGATGACCATGAGGTCAGGATCTGGGATTAATGTAGGATGTCCCTCACCCTTTAACAACACACCTTGAAGACCTCAATCCTTCTGAAGGTTTGGGAGAAGGATTCAGATAGGGTATTATATGTCATTTATACTTTAGATTAAATATATGATAGGCCCATGATGAATGTTGAAGTGGATAAAGATGAGAATGATGACATCGAGTTCTAGGCTAGGAATTTACTCTGAACAATGGATACTTGGATCCAAAGGCCTTATAAAATGGATCCAATCCTGGTGAAAAAATTAATGGATCCACCCAAGAAGGTAGATAAATAGCGTGCAGAGAAAAATACAATGCCACAATACAAGAAGGAACCACCACAAAATCCAAACATAGTGTATGGCCATGAATGCGTAGTGGAGTATGGGTCAAATCCAAGGCACAAGGTTCCCAAGACTATAATGACTGGGTAGATAGATCCTCTAGTAGGGTCAACATAGGCTTTTCCAGATGAAGGGCCCTCCACTTCTAGACAGTCTTCTCTTACCACTGAAAAGGGAAAGAAAAATATATGAGGAAGACAAAATATGTGTCTCCACAATTGGAAACCGTACAAGAAGAGCTAGAAGAAGAGGAAAAAGGAGAGGTACCTCTAGTCAAAATGACAAGGTCTCAAAAGAGGAGAGAGAAGGAGACTAGCAGAAAACACCAAGAGGATCCCAAAGAACAAGATAATCCTTTGGATGCTTTAAGATCAAATGAGTTCCAGATGTCTGACTTTGAAGGTCTAGAGGGCTTTTCAGACCAAAGGAAAGACACAATAGGTTATGCAACATGGTATGAAATATGAGTTCCATCTCTCTTTTAGCCCTAGGTAATCCTCACTCCCCCTCCCACTCAGTTCACTAATCCAACGCCGAATGTATTTATCATGAAAGTAAGCCCTAATACAAATCAAGGGCCTGGAAATCAAGATATCCCAATCACCCAAGATGTAATAGGTGATAAGGCCACAGGAGAGACCCTTGCTACTACTCCATCAACTCACATTCCTACTCCACCAACTACTCTCCTACCTCCAATTCCTACTCCATCACCTCACATTCCTACTCCACCAACTACTCTCCTACCTCCAATTCCTACTCCACCACCATTTCTCCCAACTCCAACAACAACTCTGCCTCCAACAACTAATCTCCCATTTCCCATTCCAACTCTCCTTACACCTACTCCACCACCATAAATCTCTTTTCCTTGCTTCATCCCAGCCCATGGACGACCATTGAGTCTGGAAGCCATGTCACCTTTTGAAACCACATTGAAAGTCATCACCGGTCTTAATACCAAAGTGTTGATTAGCTCCTCAGGAGAGGAAGACCAAGACAAGGAAAAATAAGATAAGGCAGAGGAAGAATAAGAAAAGATAGAAGAGGGAAGGGAACAAGGATAAGAACAAGGGGAAGAAATGAATGAGGAGGAATAGAGAAAGGAACAGGAAGAAGGGTTAGATAAGGAATTAACCCCGGGGCCCCAAAACTTGGATTCAATCCTTTAGGTGTCCCCATATAAGCCAGTCAACACATTTAGTAAACCTACATGGTTCACTAAAGAACTTCTGTTGAGGAAAATAACTTACACAGATGAAGATGAAGGGGAAGATACAAGTATGGCTTCTTTAGGGAAAGCTTTTCACCAAACAGGGGTCATGTTACCATCACAGATAATGTCCTATGTCACCCAAGACACTAGGGGTCACTGGAAGGCACAAGTTGTAGTTCCTTGTACTAGAACCTATCAAATGCAAGCAACTCCAAAAGAATACATGTTTGAGAAGGTGGATTTGCAGGATCCCACCAAGGAAGGGAGAAAAACACTAGTAGCCTTATGGCTTAAACATGCTCTAGGGTTCATGAGTAAGGATTAGGAGACCATAAAATCCTTTATAGTATAGAATGAAGATTTGAAGAAGTTCATTCACAAGATGGTTGGACCTATTGACCCAAGTTGTCCAAAGGCCTCACTACAGGAAGTTTTAGAGAAGAGGAACACCCCAGACTTGCCAGTAGGATTGACACCATCCTTCGTCCAAGAAAGTGTAGATTGGAAAGGAGATTTTGAGTAGTACGGGGAAGGGGCCATCAAACAGGTATTCAAACCTTACAGGGTCATTTTGATTGAAGCTACAAACTTGATAGACTTGATGGAGGATGAAGGTGGCTTGAAATCTGAGATAGACAAATGGCAAGTTGCCTTGCAAGACCTAGAAGTAATCAGGAAACAACATTTCTAGATATTGGTAAAAGTATATGAAGTTAAAGAACTCGATAACTTTGAGACTTAGACTAAATGGATGGACAAGATCATTAAGGTTTATAAGAAATGTCAAGCCTCCATCTTAGAGAAATAAAAGGAGGTCTTGGAATGGGTAGAAGAAATTAGTGTTTTCTTCATAGGGATTGGCCTCCACTTGTACTGAGACGAAGCTAAACACATCTTACAGCCATCAAAAGTAGTGGTCCAATAGTTCAGGGACTTTATGTTAGGCATCAGTACCAAGGAGGCCCTACAACAGATATTCTAGTCAAGGGAAGAGATTTTAAGGATGATGAAACATGAAGAGGAGATCAATTTCTTGGCTTCTAAACTAAAAATATTTAAAGAGAAGTAGGAATGAAAAGTTAACAAGGTAAAAAGGAAGGAGATAAAATATGAAGAAGTTCAGGAGATCATATAGAGGCTCTGAGCTGCACACCCGGAAGTATTCCCAAACTGACTACGTGGAACCCTTGAGCATTTTTGGAAAAAAATAAGTTTTCAACACTTCAAATTTTTTGACTAAAGGCAGGTTTTGGCCTTTCGGCCTTTTGGCCTTTTGGCCCTCCTCAAATGATGTAGCTTTAGGCCTTTCGGCCTCCCAATTTTTTTGGCCTTATGGATTTTTTGGCCTTTGAGATTGTTGATTTTTTGGCCTTTTGGTCTTTTTGGCCTTTCAGCCTCCAAAAATGCCAAAACTTTTAGACTTTCAGGATGGTTTGACACTTAGCAAATTTTGGGCATCTGAAACTTTGGAGTAGAGGTCAGGGGCCAAAAATCTAAGTGCTTCCAACGAGATCATCTTTTTGCATGTCAGTTGAACTCCATATGAGATTGATGGTTAACTTGAGTTCATTTTGGAGGTACTATGGGTCCACTATCGATTCCCACTGCAGGAAGAATCTCTAGATGAAGATTCCAATAAAGAACTCCAAGAACCAAGAAGAAGACTTCAGTTCACAAAAGAAACCCTATCTTCTTTCTCTTTCTTTCTTAACGAGTTTTATCCCTCTTGTATGGAAAAAATGATTGTAAATGGATTTAAAATCCATGCAAGTTGTTCAGTATCAGTTAACAATAGTTTCTTTTTAGCTAAGCTTTAGTTTTACTTTATTTTCATAAATTTAGACTCTCTGATGCCCTAATTTTGGCATTCAGAGTTGGTAGATCAAAAACTCTATATGTTGTAATCAAATCAATGTAATAAGGGAGAATTATTAATACAATAAAGATCTACATTTGGTGCTTCATTCGTGGTGTGCAAATTGCTGCCATCTATGCAAATTGGTGAATGTGTGTATGAATTATTCATTAATTTCAAAGAGCCTCTTGTTTGTTGTAATTCAAATTTGCGTTTATCTTAGTTGGAGTTTTTTTTTTTCTATCTATGTTGCTATGAGGAATGCGTGGAAGGGATCATCTATTGGGCTTAATGATAAATCTGTCTCGTGGGTGCACACATCTTGGTGGCTTCACGGTCTGAAAGGTTTTTAATATCTTGCATGAGTGAGTTCATCTTCTCTCCTAATGCTTTCATACATTGGGTATAGAATTGTGACTTTGTCTGATCTATACCTCTTGGGTTTGTTCCAAATCTCCACACCATTCAATTCACAAGGAAGGGTTTACATTGGTTTATGTCCGTAGGATTCCATTTCAGTAATTTTCTTTCTTTCTTGTTACCTTGCTCATTTAAAGTTTGTCTCAATCTAAAGTAATCACCTTGAAAATATAAAATTGCATTTTTATTTTAAACACCAATCTTGTTAAAATAGAAAACCCCAAAAATAGTACTAAATATTTTTTTGCAGTTTGATTTCTTCACGTACCAGCAAAGGCCTCCTCGTGAACATTCACATTTATCTTCAACTGAGTAACCAAGCAGGTTGTGACCCGACCCCAAAGAACCTTGGGAATAACTTCGTTATTATTTCAAGAGAGGAAATCAAATCTTGAGATCCTAGCAAGTTGGTTTGTGTAAAATAAATGCTCAACAATATGGGATTTACTCTTGAAACTAGACTTTGTCATTTTACCTTTTTGACAATTCTCACACATGATATGCTTGGGCTTTGACATGGTCGGTAAGCCTCTTACTTTTATTTTATTTCTTATCTTTATCATGTTGTCAAAAATCACATGACATAATCTTTTATGCCACAACCATATGTCTTCATTTCTAGCCATTAAATAAGTGGTGTTATTGTCATCAAGATAGAAAAGGTTACCTTTTGTCTGTTCACCAGTTTCGATCAACCTTCCTGATTCATTAAAGATCTTTGCCTTCTTATTCTCAAATGCTTCTCGGTGACGTATTTTGTTCAGCTGTGAAACACTCAATAGATTATAATTAATTCCTTTTACCCATTATACATTTTCACAATTGATCAGGTTATTCAACATTATGGTTCCTTTACCTTCAACTGGACAAGATGTGTCATTACCCATTCTTAGTGATCCACCATTATAGTACTCAAAAGTTTCAAACTTTTGTTTATCACCGGTCATGTGGTGAGTGCAGCCACTATCTATGATCCAAAAATCATTCTACTAACTTTAGATATGAGTGCAGTCTCTGTGATAGCTAAATGTAGCCTTCTTACTTAGCCATGCACTTCAACATGATCATTGCTCACCAGTCACATACAAGAATGGATATGAAATTATCCATCTTGCCTGTCTATATGATTTGACCTGTTGCCTCCTATCTAGTTGGGGTTTTGAATAAGCTCTCAGAATTGAGAGTCCAACAACCTAGACCATTGCTAGAATGAAGGATTTAAGAAAATATGCAAATGCAAGATTAATCTAGAGAACTTAGTTTATTCTAGAAATGAACGTGCAAACTAGATTAATCTAAGAAATTGAATGTAAAAATAGATTAATCTACAAATGATTATGAATTTAATCTAGGCATGTGATATTAAGCTAAGAATGAGAAGTTACAAGCTAATCTAAAAATGAACAATGTTATTCAACTAAGATTGCTTGAAAAGAATTTAACTATGCATGTTTAATCTAAATGATATTAAACTAACATGATATTAAGCTTATTGCAACAATTCTAAAATCAATGTATTCAATTAGAATTACTAGTAAATCACAAAATGCAAGACTACAAATTTAAAGAGTACTTTGAATGAGAGCTGAGAGAGTTCTTTTATAGACCTAGAGTCCGTTCAGAATAGAAAGTTTCCTTTCAGACAAACAATTAACTTATTGAGAATCAGTTGAGAATAGAAAGTTTCTTTTGAGAGAAATAGTCAACTCTTGTCTTTTTGAGTGAGTGAGGTAGTTAACTAATTTGTTTCTCTTTTTAATCACAGTTAACTCAAAGTTTCTATTTGTGAACTGGAGAGAAGATTTTGGAGAGAATATTTAATTAAATAAATAGAATATGACCTCATAATTGTATTTTTCAATTATTTGAACAATTAAGTTCAATTATTGAAATGAGGGTATTTATTTAATAATTAAATATTATTTAATTCCTTTTTATGTATTTTAGCTAAAAGGGGTGAATTTAATTTAATTAAAGTGCTATGACTTTGTAATTAAATTAATTTGATCATAGGGTTTATTTAGCCAGTTATAATTGATATTTTAGGAATTAAATATAATGTATGATTAATGCAGATTTAGGATTTTTTTCATTTGACACTTAGGTCAAGTAGAGTCAGTCGAACTCAAAATTTCCTAGTATAATAGGACTTTGATGATTTAGAAGAATGATAATGCAAAAAAATTGGTTAAGGTTGCAAGATGCCAATTTTGGGGTGTTACATTTTGCCCCTCTTTGAATTGATGTGCGAGTAGTGTATTGATTCAAAGAATAGTCTGATGTCTAAAGCATAGAAGAATAGATTTCAAGAAATGATGATGGTTTTAGAGCCATCTCCAGAATGAAGCTTAACTCTCTGAAGTCTAGGTTAGATTTTTGAGACACTGGTTAGGTCAAGTTTTCAAGGGTCATCTTCAGAATGAAGCTTGATTCTCAGGAATCCAGGTTAGATTGCCCTAATACCTAATAGATTATCACTTTTCAAAAGACTATCCACAGAACAAGGCTCAATCTTCAGGAGTCAGGGTTAGATTGCGCCAATATCTGATAGTTATATTTCAAGAACCATCTTCAGAATGAAGCTTGAATCTCAGGAATCTGGGTTAGATTGCCCAGATACCCAATAGATGAGATTTTGAGAATCATCTCCAGAATGAAGCTTGATCCTCAGGAATCTGGGTTAGATCACCCAGACACCTAATAGATTTAAATTAGATCAGATTAATTAAGATAGATTGAAAGTAATTCAATGATGTAATCATCGTGCCCCCTCGGGAGAAAAATAGAAAGATGACACGTCATAATGGTGATTGAGAGTGAGAAATCATAGATAGAATTTGAATCAAAGGTTGAGAAGAACTCAGAATAGATTACAGAATAATCTGGGAGAAATATCAAAGATTGGAGAGAATGTTGAGTGGATATGATTTTGACAAGAAAGCGACGTCAGAAAGTCAACTGCACAAGCATTCGATCACATCGGTTGCAAGATTTAAAATGCAATTTTGAGATATATAGAAGTATCAAATTTTGATTTCGATCCCGAAAATGGAACACTTTTGAAAATTAGATTCTAGTTCAAAGAATTTGGAATTGAAGAGCGAGAGCGAGGATCCAACACTTGGGCAGTAGTGATGAAGCCAGGATTGTGAAGAAGAACCTGTCAATGTATAAAATCCAAGAGAACACAATGAAATGTCAAAATGTTGTTGTAATGCAAGCCTAGAATGAAAGTGCAAGCCTATGCTAGATGCAATTCCTACGATGTGGTTGTTGGACCCATTGGATAGTTATCATCATAGAGAATTTGTGGAACATCAGAGTCAATACAATCCTTAATCATGCCATTGCAACCATAAGGATATGAATATGACTTTCATCAGATTAAATATGGGAAAATAACGTAAGCATCAAGGCACAAAAGCCGAGATGACCTGAACATTGTTTCCAGTTTTGATAGAGCAAGAGTAGACTAGTATTGAGGCATTCAAAGCCAAGATAACAATGAGTGCACACTTGTGTAAACAAGCAGATAAATAAAAAACAAGAAGAAAGTACCGACCTCACCAACAAGCAGTAGACAAAGAAAATATAAATGAAATCAATGAGAACAAGTAGCATACAAAGAGAATTTCAATCATATCTCAACATGTTTCAAAGTTTTTGGATGTATGTGTATAGGGGTGTTGAAAAATACCATTGTGCTTGTGAGTGCTTTGTGTTTGATTGCTATCGATCTATTGTTTACGTGTACGATATCCAATGTGTGTTGAAAAACATAGATGTATCCAAAGATAGTGTTAAGAAACACTGTTGGTTGGGGTGTTGAGAAACACCAATTTGTGTCAGTAGAAAGTTGTCCTTTAGAACTGACAAGATTACTGACTCAAGATGCGATCAAATTTGGGGACTCGTGCCCCTAGGTAACATCTAATGACTAACTTGACTCATGTTGTGAGGAAAAACTAGATTTGGTTGCCCCCAGTCTTATGACTCTAGATTAGTGTCAAGTCAGGAGGGTTCATAGAGAACCCAGAGTGTCACAAAAGTGACTAAAAATTATGTACAAAGTAAAGAAAAGAATGCCAAGACTGAGTATCGATAGATAGAGCATTTGAGTATAAATCCAACTGTAACAGATGTGAGCAATCTCAATATTATAGTGATAGTAGGCAGACATAGTGAGAACCATTGGTGACTGATGTGAGAGAGATTCTCGAGTAAAGAGATCTAAGTAATATCTAGGCATTAGTAGGCAGACGCAGTGAGAACCATTGGTGACTGATGTGAGGGAGATTCTCAAGGAGAGAGATCTCAGTATAAGAAAAGTGACAGTAGGGAGGCGTAGTGAGAACCACTGGTGACTGTCATAAAATAGATCCCAAAAGTGATAGGATAGTGCCCCGTAGACCAGGAGGGTTTCCCCTAGAGTACGACCAGTATCAATCCATGTAAGTTGGTATCTCTTCTGTTAGATTGTCAGCTGCTTAGGTAATCTCTGTTATCAACTCGATCAAACTTATTTTCATATGATCTATCATTACTTCTGTCATCTGTTCTTCTATTAGGACATCTTGCAACAAAGTGTCCAACCTCTTTACAATTAAAATATACTGGTAATTTACCTTTATATCTACCTTTGCCTCTTTGCAATCTTCTTGTCATTAGTGCTTCAACCTCATCAAGATCTTTATCATCACTATCACTTTAACTATCATTCCTAATAGTGTGTTTTTCAATTGATTTACTTATTTTCAAAGAAGATTTGAATGCAGACTCTATAGATGGTAAGACACTATCATCAAAGTTATTCATCTCAAATGAAATCAGTCAACCAATCAGACTATCTAGAGTAACAATATTGTTTGCAACTAATCTCATTTCTTGTATAGAAGATACTCTAATAGCATATATAGGAAATAAGGTTCTTATGATTTTACTTACCAATGTCTCTTCTTCAAATACACCTCCAACTCCTCGGATAGCATTGACTACCTCTTTGATTCTGCAGCTATTATGAGTGATATTTTCTCCTTCTTTCATCCTTAGGTCATCAAACCTCCCTCTTAGGCTTTCTACCTCGGCTCTTAGTACATAGAATCTCCTCCATGTACCAGCTTTAATTTATCCCACATTTGCTTTGTAGAGGTGTAGGTTTTGACATCTTCAAACTCAACATCAGAGAGTGAGGAAGCAAGATCTATCATCATGCAATTGTGCTCATGCTTTTCTCTCAATTGCTCAAGTGTGTGAGGTTCTGTAGGTAGCACATATTTAGTATCTAAGTAATGAACAACATCATTTCCAATACCTGATAGGTGGAGCCTTATTCTTCTTTTCCATGATGCAAAATTGTCTTTGTTCAACTTAGGCACATCTTGTTTATTCATCTTATGATCTTTTTCTTGAGCGGTTAAACTCTATTTCTAAGCACACAAGCTCTGGTACCAATTGTTAGAATAACAGAGAGGGGGGGGGGGGGGGGGGGANGGGGGGTGAATCAGTGGCCTCAAAAATATTCCATTAAATTAAACCAAAAAATTAGTACCACAATATTAAGAATCTAGTTATCTTCAGTCCTACAAGATGATTGCCTTCAAACAATCTTAGCAAATAAATACTTCTCAGAGTTCACTGTTGAACCTTATTCTTATTGTTTACCAATTAACAGTCTTTCATTTACTGAAAAATAGTAAATTTCTTAGTGTATACCAATCAATCCAGATTTAGTTATTTGTAATGCAAAACACTAAATTAATGACTCATAAACACATTGACACATGAATTTTTAACGTGGAAACCCTCTTAAGGGAAAAAACACTTGGGACCAGTAACCCAAAATTTTCAGTCTTCTAAGGTGAGCTTGGTGAAGAGCCAACCCTGTTAAAGGTTACAAACACACTGTTAGGTGTGACCTTATTAGAGGATTTAAATAAAATAGTTTGTCACTTGAATCTGGCATCACTATGCTACCTTCTATGACCAAACCCAGTGTAGTTTTTCAAATGGTATCTAGCATCTCATGCTATCTTCATGATCAAGTTTTTTAATACTCCTTGGGATGTATCTCAACATAGAAAGGATCTTTAAATCCTTCTCAGTTAAGAGACTTTTTGATCCAATGGTTAAATTGAAATAGTAAATGATGTGTTCACACATACAACTATAGACTTGCAGATTTTTAGACCTATTGTAAGCTCATTTTACCTTTCTGATCAATGTATCTTTTCAATACCTTTGCTCCACTTCTTTCTTCTCAGTGATGTTGTGCTTCTCTATTTCTCGGTGTCACAGAAATATTTATCTCTTTCCTCAACTTGATTGATCAGGACTGTATGAAGTTGTTCTTCATCAGTTTCTCTTCAACATCCTTCTTCTCTATTCACTCCCCTAATTCAAAATGAATTACATTGTCTCTTTATAGACATGATTCAACCGTTTCTAAGTTCTCATCTTTTTTATTCTTGGCGTGATCCATAAATTTAGCCAATATTGCTTTAAAAATTTGCTTCAGTTTTATCCCGTAGATTTCTCCTTGACAACTAGAATAAAATAACTTTAAAGCTCTTACTTATTTATGAATTTAACTTGTCAATGAAAACAATGTTAAAAACCAATTAGCTCTATCTTTAGCTCTTTCTAGCTAAGTATTTTTTCATTTCTGAACTTTAGTTCCTTTTGGTGTTTTAACTTTCATAGCTTCGGTCAACACTTCAATTCTCCTCAGGTATCTCCGTCGGGGCTGTCTGTCCATCGGGCATCACTGTGAAGTTATTCTCATCGGTAATGCTTTTGATTCTATTCATCTGTAATGCTTGTCAGTTTTCTTGCTCGGGCATCACTGTGACTTTACTTTTGAGTTTCTCTGTCCGTCGGTGTGCACTTGTTCGTCGGTGTCTGTTGTCACTTTATGAATACTAAACTTTTATGCATTACTGATAGCATAACCTTTATATCTCTGGTTCTCTGAAGTCTTTGAAACTTTGTATATAACCAATTAGATTCTATCAAGTTGCAATCAATTACAATATAATCCATTAACTGATTTAATGTCTTGCATTATGTTTCTACATTTCGGTGATCAACTTAACATCTTCAAACATTCAATCAGTTATATGTCATCAATTTTTCCCTACACTAGGGTTTCCTTGATATATTTATGTCATTTTGTTATTGGTTTCATGTGAATTTCATTTTGTTGTTTAGTGTTGTTAAATGACCCTGGTGATTGAATATTACAAATAAGACAGCATAAAATTATTTTTATGTTCCAAGAAATTTCTTGAGCAATTAGTCTCCAACTGGGTTGTAAAAGTCAACAATAGATTATACATTTATATTTAACAGAGGCAAAATTCTAGTTCACAAGGTTCAAAAACTTTGGCAGGAGCTCGTATTCTATGATGTAGATAGAACCCAATGAGATGTGCAGCAAATCATGTTGATGACTTATAAATTCCCATTTATTAGGTGACATATTTTTAGCTTTATTTTCCCCCAAAACATTATGTTTTTAACATTGAGGTGAAATGAGTGCTGGAGATTTTAATTATAGTTGAGAGAAAATATTTTTAAATTTTAATTTACCTTCTATATTGTAAGAAATTATTGCATATATTTATAAATATTTTACTATCCTGCATAAATTTATAGATTTTTTACTACTCTTTTTAAAAATAAATAATGGTTGTTAGGATAAAAAATATGGCAAATTGGCAATCTCTACAATTGTGCATCTCATTTTTATAACATGTATGTATTAATTCACACAACATTTAATAATTGACATTAACTAAACTTCAACACATGTTCCTTTTCAATGTAGATATTAAAATAGATGTATGGCTTTTCTTATGAACTATCTTCTCTTTATGTGGATGGCATCATTGCTGTTCTCTTGATTGTTAAACTTTAGAATCTCAAAACCAAATATCCAATTCCACACTATTCTTGAGCACCCATCTCTTTGTTGCACCATAATTTTATAACTTCTGCTATAAAGTACTAGTTGTTAAGACTCAAACTCCAACCAATTACTAAAATATTCTTCAATGAATGCTTCATTCTATTCAACATAAATGTACAGAACAAAGTGGGACTCTAGTTGCATCACAACTCTTACTTTAAATAATTTAGAATTAAAATTACATAAGATAAACATAAATTCAATTATAAAATTGTAGCATGTAATTGATTAGTAGTTACAAAACAATTATATAATATAATAAACACTATTCTTTGTAGTTAATAAAAAGGGTTAACAATTTTTATTTATCTATTTTGAAAATCCTAAAAATAAAGGATAGTTCCAATAATATGTGCCCATCCTTCCTTAGCTATACTAAATGTTATTATGCCAAGATCTATAGGACTTCTACCCAAAACCTCGATATATTTATTTTAATCATCTTCATTTACAAAACACTTTCTCCCAAGGAAACTCACTTGCCTTAGGGAACACGTGTTCTAATAAATTAAGTTGATAACATAGAACATAAATTAAGTTGATAACACACATGTCAATGTGATTGTGTGAACCCTTATTTTCTTCTTCTTCTTTATTTTTTACTATTGAATTATATTATGATATATTGGTTTAAGTAAACTAAAATTATTTATTAGATTTAATTAATTAATAATATGTTAAATGATTTTAGCAATTTGCTAAGTTCTATTTAATTAAAATGATAATCTTTAAATAATTGATTATTTTGCATGTAATAATGAAATTGAATGTTAAGGAGCCATTAACTTGAAAATAAAATTAAAAAATTATTTTTTATATTAAATTAAAAATACCACCTATTTTATGTTAAAGATGGGGATATAAAATTTTATTCCAATGTTATTTTTATTTTTATTTTTAAATTTGAGCAAGCCTCCAAAATCACCTTCTTCAAATGAGGTCTTGATCTTAAATTTTTTACAAAGATAAATCATTTATAGGAAAATATTGATGATCATTGTCTAAAATTTAAATGAAATTTTAAAGTACTTTATGCTAATTCAAAAAAATGCGTGTTTTTTCTCATAAAAGTACGTATATATTTATATTTCAAATAAGACATACATATTTTTAATTCAAATAACATGTACATGTTTTAATTAAAATAACATGTATACATTTTGGATCAATTTTTTTTTGAGTCATAACGCATACTTGATTTTTAAATTTTTAAAAAGTTTGTGTTTAGCTCATTTTTAGTTTTTTGTTGAGTGGTCACTCTTTTTCTCATCGTCGTAGTGCATCTACCCTAAACCCTAATCCTAGTTAAACCCTAACTATAATTTCACCCTAAAATAACCTTGACCAAATTGAACACTAAGCTTAACTTTAACCCAAATTGAACCTTAATCCTAACCTTAATCATAATCTAAACTTAATCTTAACCCTATCTTTACTTCTAATTCTAACCCTAATTATAATTGTAACTCTAACCATACTTATAACCCTATTCATAACCCTATTTTTACACTAACCCTAACCTTAATTTTATTTTAACCTTAAGCTTAAACCTAATTAAAACCTAATCATAATCATAATTAAATGTTGATCGTACTTTAAAATGTCAACTCCATAACCTTAAACTTAATTTAAACCTATCCCTAACCTAATCTTAATCCTAACCTTAATGAAACTCTAACCCATAATTTAACCTTGACCTTAAATGAAATAATTCTCGTATAATCATAATTGAGCTCTAACTGAACCTAGCCCTAAATCTAATCATAATTGAACCTTAATTTTAAATTTAATCAAATCCTAAGATTTTAATCCTTACTAAACAATGACCTAAATTGAAAACTAACCTTAAACCTAACTGTATTTGGACTCTAATGCTAACCCTAACTAAATTATATACCCCTAGTCTAACCCTGAACTCAGGGCTAGTAGTTGACGAGATTTGCATCTCCATTCAAATGGGAAATGAAGATTTGTCACAAAAAAAACCCTATTCAAAGATAAAGTGATTAGGAATAATATAGAGACATAGCTTTCTTCATGACTCATTAGGAGAATCTCTTATCTGTCATAAATAGAAAGTGTTTTCTAGTAAATGTGATTTTACCCATTTACCTATGCTTAAGTCTAGTTAGGCACCCAACAATATTTATTATTAATTATTTAGTTTTTTTAATAATTATTGTTTGTAGTTGGATATTAGTTATCTCTATCGACTCTCTCCTTGCCTTTATAAGAAAGACATTTTTGTCGTGTTGTATTTTAATGCATAAAAGTCCACTAGAAATAATGCTAATATATACACTCTTCATGACTCATGAGAAGAATCTCCTATATCCAACAAAGATAGAAAGAATGCTAGAGATGACCTCTAATCTATGCACCTTATTGCATTTTAATGTAAAATATCTATATTGAAACTTCTCTCGTATAATAAGGTTGTGTTCTATTTCAATTTTAATGAAAAATGTTCCCTCGTAGTAGCATTATATATATATATATATATATATATATATATATATATATATATACACACACACACACAGAGAGAGAGAGAGAGAGGATTAGTGCATAGTGGCTAATGGGGACATGTGGCCTCAAAGTGGTCGTTACCATAAAATAAATTAGTCGCCTTTGTTTAATTGCTAGCCCTTCGATTTCTATGCTTGTGCAAACACACAATCTAGCAATAGGAAAAAAATCAAGAGTGTGTATTTATCTGAGTGGCTCCCACTTGTTGTTTACAGAATCTAAAAGAAAAATATCAACCCTAAATCCTTGGTGAGAAATTTTTATTACGCCATAGGCGTTTCCATATGAGAAAGGCCAGGCTTAATTTTTCATTCAACGGTGGAAAATCCTATAGACAGAATGACTACCATTGAAGTCATCTGAAGTGTTGATTTTCACTATTTTTCATTGGCTGAAGTATGAAGTGATTGTCAACTACAGTCCAATCTGAGATCATGTTGTGGGCCACTATAATTATTCTTGTTTATTCTGTGTTGTTCAAAATTTTTCCAATATTTGTTCCCCACTTTTGGCGTCGCTGAGTTTTATTGGTTCACTTTTTCTGGCCATGAAAGCAAAGACATGGTCTTGGAGAAACTGGAGAATTAGAGGAAATTCTTACAAATGAAGTTGATTACAAGTCAGTCATTGCTGTAGCGAGCGGCCAGATGATCGAAATAATAGAGACCATAAGGAGGGAACTCTGAGGCTTCTAGCCTTGGCCTGGCTATCTCATTTTCTCCGACATCTAAAATGGACACTCTGAAGATGAACAATGGAGGTTTGCAATCCCCTGCCTCCCCTGAATTTACCAGAAAATTTCTCACCACTACAAGAAGAAGAAGCTAAATGTGAAAATAGGAAATAGGGAGCGTCAGTTTGAGCAGTGTTAATTGCAAAGTATGCCCTGATAAAGTGTAATCAAATGCAAACTTGATGTTGGAGGGAAGTCTATTTATTTCATTTCTCTGTCATCATGGGCAATGATGGGAAACATATCTGTAAAATGTGGACTTATAGAAAATGTGCATGAGTTGTTTGAAATAGTGTTTCAAAGCAATGACATCTCATAGAATGTCATGATTATAGGACAAGCACAAAAGGGTATTTCTGAAAAGGCTTAGAAGCTCACACACAAATGTGTTTGCTGGTGTAAAGCTCATTCCAACACCCTTTCTAATATTACCCTTTTCCTGCATCAGTGTGGGAGCTTCGAGAACAGAGTTTGGAGTCTATCAGAGCACTAAGGAACATAATTTTTTTTCACTTGATGTTGTGTTTACAAAGGTAGCAGACATGCCCTGCAACACATAGAAGCACAAACAACCAAAAACTGTCTTCTCTCATTACAACTGTGTAGATAGCCCATCATGTCTGGACCATGGAAAATATGTTAGAAGCACAAGATACAGTGCAAACTGTCAGAGGAAATGAAAAGAATTCATGGTTGTTAGATTGCCCTGTCATTCCAAGTACACCATAATAAAAGCCCTTTTATTTTCTATTACTTCCTTTAATTCATGGTCTCCAGTCATTTCGTAAAAATCTATGACTGTAACGTCTTATTCATCATGATAGATTTTCATGAAAAGAACAAAATTTCCCATTCTCAGATGGGAGGGTGGATTTTCTTGGGAATTCTTCTAACTTTTTTTCTTATTTTGATATATCACCATTACTGTGGATGTACAAAATGGAGTAAAAAAATTCTAACTAGATCCATGAGTTCTACGACCAGAGAGACAACTTAATTGTATTTAATCTTTGATTCAGTGTTCTTCTCTGTTATTTGAATGGTGGAGGTTTTTTTTTTATTTCACATAATGAAGAAAATAATGTTTTTGAAACCAAACCAATATATAGTATGTATATTCAAAGCTTTAGTTTGAATTTTTCACCCATCCAAGGCCCTAATATTCTCTAACTCAAGAAATTAGAAGAATAGGCCCAAGTTGTAAGCCTATTTTTAAACCCATTTTCAAAGAGAGAGAGAGAGAGAGGTGAAAAGATAAAGAGATATATTTCAAAGAAGAGAGAGAGAGAGGGAAAAATACTTAAATGAGCTTCCCATAACTCTACGGCGTTCCCATTGCACACTAAGGTGTGATTGCTAGTTTTTAAATAGTTTTCATATATAAGAGATGGTCGGTGGCCCTTACGTTGTGGTCACATTAAGTTGGGTCAGGTAATGTTTTCTAGGTATCACAAGGCACTTTGTTGAGCCTTGACCAATTCATCACATGCTAATCCTCATGGGTGGTCCCAGGGGCAATGGCTAAGGGGAAAAATATCTACACCTAGCCAGTGCTAAGGTAGTCCAATCAACCCGTACTACTCCTGCCATTTCCAGCTACACACGCACAAATCTGACAAGGAATGCAGGTAATTTTTCTTTCCTTCACTTTTTACTCTTTTATAATGAAAGTTTATATTAGACTTAGGGAAATGTAAAAAATGTTTCCCTTTATTTTACAATAATGATATTTCATTATAATTTAAAATTAATTAAATTATTAAATTTTCAATTAGTTGTTTTTTCTAACTAATTATTAATATATTATAATTATTATTTTTAAAAAGTGATTCATATAATAATTTTGATATAAATTTGTTTTATTTATTTTAATATTAGTAATTTATATTTACCTTTTTAAATTTTAAAACTCGATTTAGGGAAAACATATATTTAAATATTCTCCTTTGAAATATTTTTTTTAAAGATATTTTATTAAATTGATTAGATTTCCACAATCCATTGAATTTAGAGCTGAATTTCTGGCTTTCATTGTGTGTGTTTTTTAGCATCAACGTTTCGAATCACACTCCAAAAACCATCATCAGGATGAGCAGAGAGCAATAAGGAAAAGTAAAAATAAGATGTTGACTAGGCCTCACTCAAAGGATAAAAGAAGGGCTGGGGTGAGAAAGAAGGCACGAAAAACAAGAGG
>MU224295.1:819705-857944 GCA_018584345.1 Thuja plicata | reverse complement strand
TATGTCTTTTAATTTCTAGTTTTTCTTTTTTCTCTTTATCTTTTTATCCTTTCTTCTTTTTCTTTTTAGTCCTTCTTTAGTGGGTTTTGTGCTTTTAATTCATGGTCTTTGTTATTATTATTGTTATTATTATTATTATTATTATTATTAATATTATTATTGTTTTATTTTCTCTTTTCAACCCTTAGGTAGTCTTTTATTTTCCTTCCCCCTTGTTTTCCGTGCCTTCTTTCTCACCCTTGCCCTTCTTTTATCCTTTGAGTGAGGCGTAGTCTGCATCTTATTTTTACTTTTCCTTATTGCTCTCTTCTCATCCTGATGATGGATCATAGAGTGTGATCTGAAATGTTGATCCTAAAAAACACACACAATCAAAGCCAGAAATTCAGCTCTAGATATTTTATTGGTCACTCTTTTTAGTTGTTTTATTTTGTTTGAACATGAAAACAAAATTTAATAAATATATGAAGAAATTTAAAAAAAATATTAAATTCTACATTAATATTAAAGGCCATAATATATTTATTAAATAAATTTAGATTATTTTTTATTAAGTAAAACAAGTTTTACAGGGTTCCTGAAAATCAAAACATAGTTTTAAAATAAATAAAAAAAGCCCAAACTTAAACAAAACAGAGTCTAAAAATAGAATAGGCCAAAATAGGGCCAGAACAAAACAAAACAAGCTTCTTAAAAGGAAATATCGTAGGGACAACAAGAAGGGCCAGGGAAAGTCAAGATAAGTCCACCATTAGTGTGGCCGCCTTGGCCTCAAGCAGCTCCATATTTGCAGGTGAATCCTTGATCTTTTGGAGATCATTCCCCATATCGATATCCTTTATCTTCTTTGCATTGGCCTTAGTCCTTTTTCCAGGGCCCCGTTCTACCTTCTTCTCTTTCTCCACGCCCATGTTGGCTGCATCATTCCCATCAAGTTTTTCCTCCAGTTTCTCGGTGATGACCTTGGTGTGTTTATTGGAAGCTTTGAGAATAATAAAGCTCTATTCAGCAATGTTTTTTAGGGTAGCCTCAACCCTAACCATTTTGTCCTCCATTTTCTAGACTTTAGTGCTTAGATTCATCTGTTCAACAGCAAATTTGTCGACATTGGCTTTGTCTATACCTTTAACTCTTTTTTTAAGATCCTCGACTTCATGGAAAAGACATTTAATTTTCATGTAGCTATCCAACATGCTATTCCTAGTGTTATTAAGCACGTCTAGCTCGAATTTCCTAGAATTGTCACTGAGCACCACCATAAATGGATCGATAAGCTCCTTCACCTTAATCTGGCCATCCTCACCTTCAATGACATTGGGATTAATAAATTCCCTAGTAATCCCTATTTTAGCGGTTTTGACATTGAAATTACGCCATCCCATTATCTTCCCATGTTCAGACATATAGCAGAAAAACTCATTGTCTTGTCTAATATCATTCTCATTATCTTGGGGTAGAGAGATCTGTTGTGAAGGTTTAGCCTGGTTAGTCTCATAATGCTCATCCTAGAGCTTCTCCTTCACCTTGTGGCTAGAAATAGGGTATTTTTTATGGGTCTAATCCTCGGGAGTTCTCCAGCTGGCACTCTCATCCCTGTACTTTCTCTTTTTATTATGGTATTTCACCATAGCCGTCTGCCTTCTCTTTCAACTATTTTCACTGGAAATTTCTTCCTCACCATCTGTATCCATACCTTCCTCATTTTCATTATAATCCTCCTCTGAGGATATAATTGATGTGGTCTACTTTTTGGATGGGGTCACCATTTTTTCTTTTTTAATGGTATGCATACTGACAATCCGCTTCTTAGAGGATGAACCCATATTGTTATTTTTGGTTTCATACTCATCTTGATCCTCAGATTGCAGACCTTCACTATCTTCTGTCTTCGAAGGAATGTATTCATAGCTAGAGGCCTCCATGTCTTCTTTCTAAGAAATCTCCTTTCCCAGAATTTGGGCTTTAAAGAACTCATAAATAAGAAGTAAAATCCCTTTATGCAAGGCAAGATTTGCAATAGCCTTATCCCTAAACCCATTAATATTTTCATTTATTGAAGCATATTAGTAAAAGGGTATAGAAACATGCATACCATTGAAAAAATGATTCATGAGAACAAATGGGTAGCTTCTGATCCTATCAAACCTAGTGTCCAATGTGATATAATAGATGATGGCTCTTAGAACAAATCTCCATAGTATTTTTAGCCCTTCTGGAAGATAGTAGGTCCCGGCTTTGGTAAGTGCTTTCTTTTCTTCCTTATTTTTCATGAAATCACTTATCGCAGAGTCTGAAATCTTGCGGTGTCTGTAAAATTTCCTACAAACTATAGGAATGCTAGTGACTATGGAAATGACCTCCTCGATCACCTTAAAGTTTTCCATCAATCACTACACTTCCTTCATCCCAACATTTCACGAACATTTTTATCACCGACGGCTTCCCTCCATGAAGCCTTTCAATGAAAGTGGAAATGCCTCCCTGTTGGAGATAGTACCAGACCTTGGTCCTTCTCCTCCATTTTTCATATTCTTTAGAGGGCTCCCATCTATGTCTTTCCCCTCCCATAGCAAGAAAAAAACTCTGATACGCTAACAGGGTTTTACCACTTAACAGACCTTTTCTCACCGAGTTGTTCCAAGTAATACTTCTTCTTTGTCTTGAAAGATAAGTTTTACCAATGCAAATGGGCACCTAGTAAGTGTGTGGATGTGACTTGTGATCATTGCCTTTCCAACCTTTCTTGTACTTTCCATTTATGTGAAATTCGTTACCATGCGCAATATTTTCAATCATGATTAATGTTAATCAATCCCTCCTTTCCGTGGATTCGGTCATAATCGACGAAATCCATCACTTCACATGGGAGGTCTCCACCATGAAGCCAACGAGTCTGCTTGTCACTTTTCACCGCCATGTTGGCAAACCACTCAGTTACCTAGTTGGCTTCTCTGTACATGTGGGAAATGTGAACCTTGTCACAAACATTCAAAATTTAATTTTTTCATATTAGAATTAACTCATTAATTTTATATTTAGATTTTCAATTGATTAGACATAAACAACATTGAAATTTTTAAATCTATAAATTTGAATATAAGGTTAACATTTCAATTATCAATCTATTTATTATTTTAAATGATTACTATTTTAAAAATTACACTTTTTATATTAATTTATAATATAGTTCAAAAAATAAATATCTCAACCTACTAATAGATTCATTAATTACATTTTTTCAACTAAAAAATAATAAATAGGACTAAAAAATAATTATAGTTCAAAAAATAAATATCTCAACCTACCAATAGATTCATTTACTACATTTTTTTCAATTAAAAATAATAAATAGAACATAAATAAAAAATGAAATATCTAGGACTAAAAAATAATAATTTGGACATAAATCAAAAACTAAATATCTCTACTCAGTAATGAGTTAATTAATTACACCTTTTTTACCACTAAAATGATAATAAATAGTTGTCTCATGTATATGATGTATATGATGAGATAATTCGATGTTGTAATATTTGATTTCAATTTGGTAATATATTTATACAATCTTATGTTGTAATATTTGTATTCAACTATTCCCAATTAAAGAAACCTAAAATACTTCAAGTTTAAGAAAGTAAATTCTCTGAATATATATACAATCTGATGTTGTAATATTTGATTCCAATTTTGTAATATTTGTATTCCAACTATTCCAATTAAAGAAACCTAATAAGGGCCTGTTTGGGTGTTGGAATACCAAATGTTGGATATGGTCAGTTCTGGAAGATACATATCCTAGAAATGATTTCTGAAATATGGGCTCGAACCGTTTGGTTCACCCAGAAGATCATTGAGAAGATGCACAAATAATTTTAATTGTTTGTTTCTTAATTTTTTTGAATATGGTGTGTATGTGTATATATACACACACATGCACACATGCGTGTATATACACACACATGCACACATGTGTGTATACACACACATATGTGTATGTATATATATGTGTGTGTGTGTGTACACACACATATATACACATATATGTGTGTATATATACATATACACACATGTGTATATATACACATGTGTGTATATATACATGTATGTATATATAGACATGTATATATACACACATGTATATATACATGTTTATATATATACATGTTTATATATATACACACATATATGTATATATACATGTGTGTATATATATACACATGTTCACACACACATACACACATATATACACACGTGTGTGAAAAATGTGTATTGATGACATGTAACTGATTGAATGTTTGAAAATGTTAAGTTGATCACCAAAATGCAGAAAGATAATGCAAGACATTAAATCATTTAATGGATTGTATTGTCATTGATTTCAACTTGATATAATCTAATCGGTTATAGTCAAAGTGTCAAAGACTTTAGAGAACTAGAGAGATAAAGATTATGCTTTCAGTAATGCATAAAAGACAAGCATTCACTATGTGACTTCAAACACCGACGAATAGTGGAACCCAACGGATAGAGATCACTGAAAGTTAAGCCATAGTGATGCTCGAGCAAAGCAACCGACGAGCATTATCGATGAGCATTACCGATGAGAAGAATCACAAGCATACCCGATGGCCAGAATCATAGTGTAACCTGACGGACAGACAAACTTGAAGAACAAACAACCTCGACAAAGAAACCCGAGGAGAACTGGTGCGTTGACCGAAGCTAAAAAGAGTTAAAACACCAAAATTAACTAGAGTTAAGAAATGACAAAATATCTAGCTGGAAGAGCTAAATATAGACTTAACTGGTAGTTATCATTGTTTTCATCGACAAGAAAAATCCAGAGATAAGTAAAGGATTTAAAGTTTTTTGTCTAGTTGGCAAGAAGATCTCTGTGAGATAAAACAAGAGTTTTTCTTTAAATTTGATTGGCGAGAATTGTGGATCACGCCAAGATCAAGAAAATCAAGAACCTAGAAATGGTAATATCATGTCTATAAAGAGACAACTTAATTCATTAAAAATTAAGTGGAGTGAATGAAAAAGAGGATGGTCGAGAGAAACTGATGAAGAACAACTTCATACAGTCCTAATCAATTAAGTTGAGGAAAGAGCTAAATATTTTTGTAGACACCAAGAAATAGGGCATAGCATCATCGAGAAGAAAATAAAGTAGGGAAAAGGTATTGAAAAGACATATTGATCAGATTGGTTTTATGGGCTTACAATAGATCTAAAAATATGAAAGTATAAGTTGTAAATGTGAATAGATCACACTATTTTAGTTTAACCATTATTACAGAAAGTCCCTTAACTGAATAGGATTTGAAGATCCTTTCTATATTGAGACACATCCCAAGGAGTATCAAAAATTTTGATCATGAAGATAGCATGAGATTCCAGATACCATTTGACAAAGTAGAAGAGTTTGGATAAGGAAGGCAACATAGAAATGCCTGATATTAGGTGACAAACTAATATTTTAAATCCTCTAACAAGGTCACACCTAACAGTGTGTTTGTAACCTTTAACAAGGTTGGTTTTTCACTGAGCTCACTTTAGAAGAGTTAAAATTTTGGGTTACCAGTCCCAAGTGGTTTTTCCCTTAACAAGATTTCCACATTAAAAATTCACGTGTCAATGTGTTTATGAGTCATTACTTTAGTGTTTTGCATTAGACATAACTAAATCTGGATTAATCGGTATACTCTAAGTAATTTACTATTTTTTGGTAAATGAAAGAATGCTATTCGGTAAACATACAGAATAAGGTTTAACAAAGTATTTCGAGTAGCAGTAATTTGATAAGTACATTTGCAGGCATTCATCTTATAGGACTAAAGATAACTAGAGGCTTAATATTGTGGTACTAAGTTTTTGGGTTGATTAATTGGAATATTTTTGAGGCCACTGATTCAACCCCCCCTCTTAGTTATTACTAACAATTAGTATCAGAGCTTGTGTACTTAGAAAGGGAGTTTAACAGCTAAATCAAAAGATCACAAGATGAATAGACGAGATGTACCCAAGTTGAATAAAGACAACTTTGCATCATGGAAAAGTAGAAAAAAACTCTACTTATCAGGTATTGTAAATGATGTTTTTTAATACTTAGATACTAAATATGTGTTGCCTATAGGACCTCACACTCTTGAGAAATTAAGAGAAAAGCATGAACATAATTGAATGATTATAGAACTTGCCTCACCACTCTCTGATGCTGAGTTTGAAGATGTCAAAACCTGCACCTCTGCAAAGAAAACATGGGATAAGTTGAAGCTAGTACATGGAGGAGATGCTAATGTACTAAGAGCCAAGGAAGAAATCCTAAGAGGGACATTTGATGACCTAAGGATGAAGGAAGGAGAAAATATCACTCAATATAGCTACAAAATTAAAGAGGTTCCCAATGCTATCTGAGGAGTTGGATGTACACTTGAAGAGGAGATAGTGGTAATTAAAATATTAAGAACCTTAATTCCTATGTATGATATTAGAGTTTCTACTAATCAATAAATTAGAGCAGTTGCAAACAATGTAGTTACTCTAGATACACTGATTGGTAGACTAATTTCATTTGAGATGGATAACTTTGATAATAGTGTCTTGCCATCTATAGAATCCACATTCAAATCTTCTTTGAAAATAATTAATTCAAGTCATAGACATGCTATTAGAAGTGATAGTGAAAGTGATAATGAGGATCAAGGACTTGATGAGATTGAAGCACTAATGGAAAGAAGATTCTAGAGAGGCAAAGGTAAATACAAAGATAAATTACCACTTGTATGTTTCAATTATAAAGAGGTTGGACACTTTGCTGCAATATGTCCTAACAAAATAAAATATGATAGAAGTAATGACAGATCATATGAGAAGAAGTTTGATAGAGGTGATAACAAAGAATACCAAAGCAACTGACAATCTGACAAGAGAAATACCTGAGACTACAAGGGCAAAGGGATGAAATATTGTTACCTAGCTGAGAATAGAGCTGATGACACTGACACCGAATCTGAGGAAGATATTGAGATGGTATTTGTGGCCATAAAGGATGACTCAGACAAAGAAGGAGAAAGGTACGGAACTACACTCATATCTAAGGTTGGTAAGAATGATGTCTGGATCATAGATAGTGGCTTCACTCACCATATGACTAGTGATAAGAAAAAGTTTGAAACTTTTGAATACTATAATGGTGGTTTAGTAAGAATGGGTAATGACACACCTTGTCCAGTTGAAGGTAAAGGAACTATAATTCTGAATAATCTAATCAAATATGAAAATGCTCACTGGATAAAATGACTGAATTATAATCTTTTAAGTGTTTCACAGTTGAACAATTTAGGTCACAGAGTAGCATTTGAACATAAGAAGGCAAATATCTTCAAAGAATCAAGAAGGTTGATCGGAACTGGTGAACAGACAAAAGGTAAACTTTTCTATCTTGATGACATTAACACCACTTTGTTTGATGGCTAGAAATGAATATATATTGTTGTGGCACAAAATATTATGTCATGTGAACTTCAAAAATATGATAAAGATAAGAAACAAAAGGAATGTAAGAGGCTTACTGAGAATGTCTAAGCCCGAGCATATCATGTGCAAGAATTGTCAAAAAGGTAAGATGACAAAGTCTTGTTTCAGGATTAAAACCCATACATCTAATGCAATTATAGAATTAGTCCATACTAATCTATGTGGACCCAGGAGGACAAAGAGTTACTATGGAGATAGGTTTTTTATTCTCTTTGTTGATGATTATTCTAGAATGGTGATAGTTATGTTCTTAAAAGATAAATCAAAAGCATTCAAGATGTTTAACTGGTATAAGGATATGGTAGAAAAACAAAGTGAAAAGAAATTGAAATGCTTAAGGTCAGATAGAGGAGGGGAAATTACATAAGATGAATTCACTAACTATTGCAATGACCATCAAATTAAAAGATAGGTTTCTGCACCAAGAACACCACAACAAAATGGAATTTCTGAGAGGAGAAACATATCAATTGTTGACTGTGCAAGAACATTGATGATTGAGAAAAGCATCACTCAAAATTTTTGGAGGGAAGTTGTTAGTACTTTTGTATACACATTAAATAGATTACAATTGAAGGACACAAAGAAGACACCCTATGAGCTTTGGTATGGTCATACACCCAATGTAAGTTACTTCAGAATCTTTGGTAGTCAATGTTATATTTGGAAGGATGATAGAAATGGAAAACTTGACTCCAAAAGTGAAGAAGGTATCTTCCTAGGGTATTCAACCAAAAGCAAGGCTTATAAATGTCTTAACAAGTCATCTACCAAGATCATTGAAAGTGCAAATGTAAAAATAGATGAATTTGCAGAAAAGATTGATAAGGAAACCAGAAGAGAACCAGAGGACTACAAAAGGTTTGTTTATATAGAACCTAACACTCTACCTAAGAAATAGTGTATCACTCCCGAGCAATAGAACATTGCACCCGAGCATCAGGTTGCAATTACTGAAAATTAGGAAAATCCTCAAGCTAATGTTTCGAGCGATGAAGATCAGAATGAAGGTCAAGAAGCTGATCAAAATGATGAAAATAGAGCTGAACCAAAAATTGCCAAGTATGTCAGAAGAAATCACCCACAGAATCATATCATAGGAGACAAAAAGGCTGGAATGAGAACAAGAAGTAAGTCACTAAACACTAGATGTTTACTTTGTGATGTTGAGCCTAAATCTGTTAATACTGCACTTGAAAATGAGGAATGGGTCAGTTCTATGAATGAATAAATAGAATAGATAGAGAAGAACAGTACATGGACATTAGTACCAAGACCAGATGACAAGAATGTCATTGATATGAAATGGATATTAAGAAACAAGCTGAATGAGAATGGAGAAGTCACTAGAAATAAAGCAAGATTAGTAAGCAAGGGATATGCACAAGAAGAAGGTATTGATTATGGTGAAATATTTGCACCCATGGCTAGACTAAAAGGAGTTAGAATATTAATTTATTATTTTGCATACAAAGGATTCAAGGTATACCATATGGATGTCAAATGTGCATTCCTAAATGGAATACTTGAAGAAGAGGTATACATTGAGCAACTAGAAGGGTTTGTTTATCCTGAAAAGAGAAACATGGTATGTAGAATACATAAAGCCTTGTATGGATTGAAATAATCACCTAGAGCCTGGTATGAAAGACTTCACTCCTATCTCATTAGCATTGAATTTGTAAGAACAAGTGAAAATAACAATCTATACTTAAAAGAAGATATCGATGGTAATATTCTGATTGCTAAAATTTTTGTTGATGATATCATTTTTGGGGGAAATGAAATTTTATGCAAATCCTTTGCTAATCAAATGAGAAAAGAATTTTAAATGTCTATGTTTGGGGAGATCAAATTCTTTCTTGGTCTATAGATTCTTCAACAAGATGCAGGCATATTGGTGCAGGAGCACTCTTAAGGTCTATTGAAAAATCTTAATCAGTTTTGGCCTGTAGGTTGGTTTGGAAAACCATACATGAATAAGGACTAATCTTATAAAGTACCTAGTGTGTTTTTATGTGTGTTAGTGTTAGGAAAGATTAGGGTTGATTAGTGTTTGAGGCTAGTTGACTCTAGGGGTCTAGAACCTAAAAGTCAACTCAAAATTCAAAGGGTTGACCAAAATCCCAAAGTGGGAATATTTTTAAGGTTTTTATGTTAGTAAGACATTTCAGGTCATTTGGTAAGGTGTGAAATGAATTATAACTCTCAAAGGTGAGAAAATGACATTTTTGACAACAGTTGTCAAAGTTGTCATGACAACATTTCCTAGATTTTACGAATCAGCCATTAAGGTGCCAAAATCATAACCAAATGGTCCAAAAAGATGGGATAGGAGTATATAAGGTGAATCCAATGCTAATCTAACAGTTAGTTCTCATATTGTACGGACTGATTGCAAGGAAGAAGCAATTTGTAGTGTAATTTTGTGACAAAGCCATCATCCATCAATTTATTGGATTGAATGGACTAAATGAATGTTTGGATAGTGTTTTCAATGTAATTTCCAAGCTCTGTGTGGTATTATTTTGGTATATTGTACTTATTGGTTAGGTTTTGTTAAATTATTTGTGTTTTGCAAGTTCACTGGCCAGTTCTGGTCCAGTTATGTAAATAATGGGTTTCTTTGGAGTTCCCGTGGCTCAAACTCCATGACCACTTGGAATCCATTAAGGCCTTGTATATAATATATAGATATGGCTTTTGTATTTTGTTTTTGTAGGGGAAGCTTGAGAACATTCAGGCCCTAAGTGAGTGGGGAGCATTCTGGTTAGGGTATCTGAGCAATACATGAGCAATGAAGATTGCAGAGTGATTGGTATGAGCCAATAAAGATTAGAGGAGTGTAGAGGCATGTGGTGCAGTACTTATTATTGAAGGAGAAGTTCAGAGTAGACCATATGATTTCTAGAAAGAAGACCAAGTTACCAAACCAGTCTACATGCCTTTGAAACCCTTATTTTTAAGGGTTTTGTAGAAGTCCATTGTACGGATAGGGTGGAGACCAGAGACCAAGAAAATATTGAAGGGTAAGAAAAACCCACAAAGAATATGTACTTTGTTTCTAGGGTTGTTAAGGGATTTTAGGAGGAAATCACATTTTTAGTGATCAGGAGGGCTAACAGGCCTAAAAAGGCTACAAGGCCTAAAAGACTAGATTTTGAACTCGATTGAAAAATGGATGAAGGATTCACTAAAATGGTTAAATAGGAGTTGTAATAGACCGAAGGAGTGTTGTAAAACTCATCTTTAAGAATTTGACACCATTGGGGTGATGAGAGATTTGTGAAGCCATGGATGCAAGAAAGCTATGGAGTAGGGTATAGTGAGGAGTTTGAAGTTGGTGGGAAGTTCTTAGGGAGTTAGGGGGTTGGTAAGGGAATCCTCTAGTTAGGGTAGAGAAAGAGACCCTAATTAAGGCCAATTGAAGGTCTTAGAGAGAGCTAGAAGGCTCTAGGAGAAGATCTCCCCATCAAATTGGTATCAGAGCCATTGAAAGGCTTGGGTGATTGAATTGGTGTATGTCAGATTGGAGTGAGTCCATAGGTGAGTCCATCATGGTGACCAATGCAAAGTTGGCCAAAGATTTGTCAGAGCAAAAAATCAAGAACAGGCTTCTTGAAGAAGCAATGGAAGAAATGAAGATCACAATGGCAGAAGTGGTTGAGACTGCTAGTAAGTTGAGAGAAGAAATGCATGAAGGGATAGATAAGGGAAAGAAACCAGTGGAAGAGGAAATAGAACCAGAGCCTCAGCCTCTTCTACCTGAGGAACCATTACTCAAATCACTCAGGGCACTGAGTGGAAAGGCTCTAGAGGGCATCCCAATATTCTCTGGCAAGATGGATGCTAAAATGGTTATGGAATGGCTTGAAGGAATGGAGAATAACTTTGAGTGTGATGGGATTACAGAAGCCCAAAAGGTGAAGATAGCCAAGTCAAGGCTAAGAGGGAAAGAACTTACATTGTGGAAGTTCTTCCACAAAGAAAGAGAGAAAGAGGGCAAGAAGCCCATAACAAATTGGAAGACAATGATTGCAAAGGTGAAGGAGTATTATCTTCTAGAGGATTATGACATCCAAATGCATAAGAAGAGGCAAAATCTTAGGCAAAAAGACCTAGATGTGCCAGTCTATACTGAAGAATTCCAAAAACTTTTTCTTAGATGAAGAATCCATGAGACAGAAAGTATTAAAGTGGCAAGATACCTTAATGGATTAAGGCGGAACATTCAAGAAGAGCTTAGTCTCTTTACCCTGACATCCATTCATAGTTGTTTTCAAATGGCTTTGAAGGTGGAAGAAAAACTAAAGAAAAGGCAAGACTCTAGCTCAAGAGGTAGAGGAAAGGGTAGAGACTACAGAGGTGGCCATAAAGGAGGTTCAAGTGGCAGAGGCAATGACAATAGGGGTCAAGGTGACTCTTAATATGCATATCAGGGGTAGGAGTCAAACAATAGAGGTGGATTCAATAATAGAGGAAGGGGTTCTTACAATAGTGGCAGAGGAAGGACATGAGGTTTTGGAAGAGGATTTCACTTCTCTTCCATGAAATGTTACAACTGTGGACAATTGTGGCACCTTGCATATAGGTGTCCAGATAAGCCAACATCCTCACAAGGAGAGAAGAGGATCAACTATGTCAAAGAGGAGGACAACACCAAGCATTCAAAGGTAAGTCTAGATTCAGAGAAAGGTGAAAGTTTGATGCTTAAAAGAATACTAATTAAAGAACCCACTAAGGATGTACACAATAAAAGAAGGGCTCTTTTCAGGGTCAAGTGCAAGATAATGGGAAAATTATGTAAGGTGATCATTGATTCAGGATCTAGAGACAATGTTATATCAAAGGAGGTAGTAGAGAAGATAAAGCTCACTAAAATTCCACATGAATGTCCTTATAAAGTCACATGGTTGATAAGGGACAAAACATCTTAGTCAGTGAACAAGTGTGGGTGGAATTTTCCATTGGAAAGTATCATGACAAGATACTATGTGATGTTTTTCCAATGGATTCTTGTCATCTGTTGCTTGGAAGACCGTGGTAGTATGACAGAGATGCAGTCCATAATGGGAAAGAAAACAAGTACACCTTCAAGAAAAATGGGGTCACTTACAAAATACAATCCATACTAGAAGAGGATAAAATGGAGAAGGAAAAATCTAGTGCCATGTTATTGAGTGAAAAATAATTTCTAAGGGATATGAAGGAAGAAGAGGTTGGCTATGCAATCTTGCTAAAGCCAAAGGAGGAGGAGTCTAATGAGAAAGCACCTATACCACAGGAGGTAAGAGAACTATTGGACCAGTTCAAGGACATAATTTGTGAAGGTACACTAGCCACCCTTCCACCAAAGAGGGAGATAATTCATCAAATTGACTTCATACTAGGAGCATCTTTGCCGAACAAGGCTGCATACAAGATGACACCAGAGAAAAACAAGGAGATAGCCAGACAAGTCCAAGAACTTTTGGACCAGGGGTTGATAAGGAAGAGTATTAGCCCATGTGTTGTCCTAGTGGTGTTGGCTCCTAAGAAGGGAGGTAAGTGAAGGATGTATACTAATTCTAGGGCAATAAATAGGATAACTATCAGGTATAAATCTCCAATTTCTAGAATAGAGGACTTAATGGATTGCTTGGGGGGTGCTAAGTACTTCTCTAAAATTGATTTGAAGAGTGGGTTCTACCAAATTAGGATGAAAGAGGGTGATGAGTGGAAGTCTGCATTTAAGAATATAGAGGGGTTGTATGAATGGTTAGTGATGCCCTTTGGGTTTACCAATGCACCAAACACCTTTATGAGGGTGATGAATGAAGTCTTAAAGGACTATATAGGAGTCTTTATGGTTGTCTATTTAGGTGACATCCTAATTTTTTGTAAAACTAAAAAGGATCACATGAAACACTTGGAGTTAGTTTTGAAGAAATTGCAGGAGGAGAAACTCACCATAAACCTTGAGAAGAGTGAGTTCATGAAGGAAGAACTAGTCTACCTTGGCTTTGTAGTTTCCAAAGGTGACTTGAAAATGGATAAAGAGAAAGTAGAGGCCATATTGAGCTGGCCTACTCCTAAGATAGGGACAAAAGTTAGAAGCTTCCATGGGTTAGCCCAATTATATATGAGGTTCATTAGGAGATTTAGTGAGATTTGTGCTCCAGTCCTAGAGACTATAAAAGGAGGATTGAAAACAAATTTTGTGTGGACAAAGGCAGCTAATGATGGATTTGACAGATTGAAGAAAGAAGTGGCTACTCAACCTATATTTCTATTACCAAGCTTTGATAAACAATTCATTGTGGAGTGTGATGCAAGTAGAATTGCAGTGGGAGCTGTCTTAAGTCAGGAAGGTAGGCATGTGGCCTTTTTCAGTGAAAGAATAAATGAGGCTAAGTCTAGGTACTCTTCCTATGGCTTGGAGCTATATGCTCTTGTTCAAGCCTTAAAGAAGTGGAGGCATTATATTTTTCCCAAAGAGTTTGTTGTCTTCCCAGACAACCAAGCAGTGAGTTACATAAACACACAAGACAAGCATAGCTTGAGACACATCAAGTGGATGGAATTCCTACAGTCTTACACATTTACCATTAAACATAAGAAAAGAGTGCAAAACAAATTTGTAGATGCCCTTAGTAGGAAAATACTTACCATCCAAGAGATTCAATTGTAAAGTACAAGGGTTGAAGGTTTTAAGGACCTATATGAGGGAGATTCAAATTTCTCAGAGATATAGAAGGTGTGTCAAAATCTTGAGAATCACTTTCATAGTGAGTTTGCAGAGTATACATTGCATAATGGGTTGCTATTCAAAGGAAAGAAACTATGTGTTCCAAAATTCTCTATGAGGGAGAACCTTATACAGGAGAAGCACAATGGAAGCCTAAGTGGACACTTTGGATTGAATAAGACATTAGACTTAGTAGAGATATTTTATTGGTGGCCAAAGGTGCAGAAGGAAGTAAGAAGGTATGTGGAGCAATGTGGCATATGTCAGAAGGTTAAAGGCACTTCATCTAATGTAGGAATTTTCCAGCCATTACCCATCCCAAGTAGACCTTGGAAATGCATAAGTATGGACTTCATAGTGGGGTTACCTAGGACTCTAACTAGTTTAGATAGTGTGTTTGTAGTGGTAGATAGGTTTAGTAAAATGAGCCACTTCATACCATGCAAAACAAATCATGATGCCAGTCATATTTCTTATTTATTTTTCAAGGAAATAGTAAGAATTCATGGCTTACCAATGAGAATTGTTGTAGACAGGGATGTAAAGTTCATGGATTACTTTTGGAAGACCCTATGGAAGAGATTAGGTACAAAATTATCTCATGGATCTTCCTATTATCCTCAAGTGGATGGGAAGACTAAAGTAATAAACATGGTACTTGAGAACTTTCTTAGATGTCTGACCAAGGAGTATGGACAAGTTTGGGAGCAAGTTATTCCATAGGCAGAGTTTGCCTACAATGATAGTACAAACAAAGTTATAGGGAAGAGCCCATTTGAGATTGTGTATGGGGCACATCCAAGGGGTGTGATGGAAATTAGAGAACTCAAAGGACTTGAGGGAGTTAGTGGGAATGCTAATGACTTTGCTCAATCAATGAGGGAAGTGCATGAACAAGTGAAAAAGACCTTAATGGAGGCCAATCAAAAGTTGAAGGCAAAAAGAGATGAGGGAAGAAGAGATTTGTAGTTTGAAGTGGGTGAGTTAGTAATGGTGTTCCTAAATAAGGCAAGGCTATAGAAGGGAATACCTAGTAATCCATAGATGAAATGAATTGGGCCTTGTAAGATACTAGCTAAGTATGGCTCTAGTGCCTACAAGCTGGAATTGCCCAAGGAACTGTCAATCTCTCCAATCTTCAATGTGAAGGATTTGGTCAAATATAAGGGGCTAGAAATGAATGAGGAACAATATAGTAAAAAGGTGAATAGAGAAGTGGGAGAGTTCAATACTCTGGAACAGGTCAAGCCATAAGTTGATAAGATATTGGATTCAAGAGTACAGAAGAAGACAAGACAAAAAGTATATATGGAGCATTTAGTGAAGTGGAAGAAGCAGCCAGAGTCAGAAGCCACTTGGATAGCTGAAATTGACTTCAAGAAACATGGAATCAGTGAGGATTTCCTGTCACCAAAAGTTCCTTAACTTGCTTGTTGAAGGGGGGAGTATGATCCAGGAGCACCCTTAAGGTCTATTGAAAGATCTTAATTAGTTTTGGCTTGTAGGTTGGTTTGGCCAACCATCCATGAATAAGGACTAATATTATTAAGTCCCTAGTGTATTTTGAGGTGTGTTAGTGTTAGGAAAGATTAGGGTTGATTAGTGTTTGAGGCAGGTTGATTCTAGGGGTCTAGAACCTAGAAGTCAACTCAAAATTCAAAGGGTTGACCAAAATCCCAAAGTGGGAAGAATTTTAAGGTTCTTATGTTAGTAAGACATTTGAGGTCATTTGGTAAGGTGTGAAACTAATTAGAACTCTCAAAGGTGAGAAAATGACATTTTTGACAAAAGTTGTCAAAGTTGTCATGACAACTTTTCAAGTTGCCATGACAACATTTCCTAGATTTTTGGAATCGGCCATTAAGGTGCCCAAATCTTAACTAAATGGTCCAGACAGATGGGATAGGAGTATATAATGTGAATCCAACCCTAATCTGATAGTTAGTTCTCATATTGTATGAACTGATTGCAAGGAAGAAGCAATTTGTAGTGTAATTTTGTGACAAAGCCAACATCCATCACTTTATTGGATTGAATGGATTGAATGAATGTTTGGATAGTGTTTGAAATGTAGTTTCCAAGCTCTATGTGGTATTAGTTTGGTAGATTGTATTTACTGGTTAGGTTTTGTTAAATTATTTGTGTTTTGCAAGTTCACTGGCCAGTTCTACTCTAGTTATGTAAATAATGGGTTTCTTTGGAGTTCCCATGGCTCAAACTCCATGACCACTTGGAATCCATTAGGGAATTGTATATAATATATAGATATGTATTTTGGAGTGTGTGTGTGTTTTTGTGTGTGTGAGTGTGTGTGTGCAGGGGAATCTCGAGAACATTCAGGCCCTAGGCGAGGGGGGAGCATTCTGGTTAGGGTATCTAAGCAATACAGGAGCAATGGAAATTGCAGAGTGATTGGTATGAGCCAATAAAGATTAGAGGAGTGTAGAGGAATGTGGTGAATTCCTTCTTATGGAAGGATATTTTCAGAGGAGACCATTTGATTGGAGAAAGAAGACCAAGTTACTAAACTAGTCTACATGCCTTTGAAACCCTTATTTTTAGGGGGTTTGGTAGAAGTCCATTGTACGGACAGAGTAGAGACCAGAGACTAAGAAAATATTGAAGGGAAAGAAAAACCCACAAAGAATATGTACTTTTTTTTAGGGTTGTTAAGGGAGTTTAGGAGGAAATCACATTTTCAGTGATTAGGAGGGCTAATAGGCCTAAAAAGGCTACAAGGCCTAAAAGGGTAGATTTTAAACTTGATTGAAAAATGGATGAAGGATTCACTAAAATGGATCCATAGGAGTTTTAATAGACCTAAGGAGTGTTGTAAAATTCATCTTTAAGAATTTGACACCATTGGGGCGATGAGAGATTTGTGAAGCCATGGATGCAAGAAAGCTATGGAGTAGGGTATAGTGAGGAGTTTGAAGTTGGTGGGAAGTTATTAGGGACTTAGGGGGTTGGTAAGGGAATAATCTAGTTAGGGTAGAGAAAGATACCCTAATTAAGGCCAAGTGAAGGTCTTGGAGAGAGATAGAAGGCTCTAGGAGAAGATCTCCCCATCACATATATATCACGCAGTCCAAATACATCAAGGAAGTGCTGAAGATATTCAAAATGGAAGATTCCAAACCAGTAGGAACACCTATGGCTACTGGATGTAAGCTGAAAAAAGAAGATAAATATAATGATGAAAATCAAACCTTATATAGTTCAATGATTGGAAAACTAATGTATGTTGTTCATACCAGACCAGATATAGCACATGTAGTGGGAATAGTTGCAAGATTCTCTGCTAATCCCAAAGAATCACATATGACCGTTGTCAAGAGAATTCTAAGATATATGAAGAACATAAAGGACTATGGATTATGGTATAAAAGAGAAGGAAAATTTTAGCTACAATTCTATACAGATGCTGATTGGGCTGAAAACATTGATGATCGAAAGAGCACAACTGGAGGAGCATTCTTCATGGGTGACAAACTTGTCACATGGATCAACAAGAAGCAAGGATGCATCTCTTATTCTAATGTAGAAGCAGATTATGTTGCTATTACTAAAAATTGCTCCAATATTCCATGTATCAAACAGTTAATGGAAGGTATGAATATGAGGATTCTTGAACCAGTAATTATCTACTGTGACAATACCAGTGCAATTAACATTTCTAAGAATCCAGTCATGCATGCTAAGATTAAGCATATTACTATCAAGTATCACTATCTGAGAGAACAAGTGCAAGAAAAGGAAGTGATACTAGAATATGTTCAATCAAAGGAACAATTAGCTGATATATTCACCAAGCCATTACCTAAAGATACATTTGAGTACCTGAGAAAGAGACTAGGGGTACAACACTTGTCTATTGGTCAGTAAGCTCACTAGAAGGTTACATCAGCCTATAACAAATCAAAAGATCATTCATGTTGATGCAAGCACAGAGATGGATAGCAATAGATACATCTAAACATAGAAAAGTACAAATCTATACTGAAAACCACATTCAATGTATTACTGATGGATAGGGAAATTCAAGGAATATATTATAAAAAGGATAGAAGATGATATATAAGAAAATTGTCTGGCATTGTTGTCAAAGGGAGAGATTATGTCATTATTAGGATATCATGAGGGAGAGAAACTCTCATCTGTATAAAAGATAGATTATATCATTATCCAAAGGGAGAGATTTATTACATATGAAATATCCATCAAAGGGAGAGTAGTAACAGAAGGAAGAGAATACACACAAAGGGGGAGATGACTCAATGTTGTCAAAGGAAAAAGAGATTATCAAGAAGAGGAATAGTCAAGGTAGAACACATATCAAAATAGAGAAAGAAGTTGCTACATCTATCCAGTGAAGGGATTGAAGATTGAAGACACCACTCTACAAGAAACAAATCTAATCCATTTGAGCTTACCGAGCGCCAAACATTTGTAATAGTTACAATAGGAAAGATTGGTGAAACTGTTATATTTCATATTGTATTAGTAATAATATAGTGTGATAATGTAGTTTTTTTCCATCAATGCCAAGGGGAGAGATTGATGACATTTAACTGATTGAATGTTTGAAGATGTTAAGTTGATCAACGAAATGTAGAAAGATATTGCAAGACATTAAATCAGTTAATGGATTGTATTATCATTGATTTCAACTTCATATAATCTAATCGGTTATAATCAAAGTGTCAAAGACTTCAGAGAATTAGAGAGATAAATATTGTGCTTTCATTAATGCATAAAAGACAAGCATTCACTATGTGACTTCAAACATCGGTGGCTAGTGGAACCCGACGGACAAAGATCACCGAAAGTTAAGTCATAGTGATGCCCGCAAAAAGAAACTGACGAGTAGAATCAAAAGCATACGCGACTGTCAGAATCATTGTGCAAACCAACCGATAGACAAACCTAAAAAACAAACAACCCCGACAGAGAAGCTTGAGAAGAATTGGAGTGTTTCCCGAAGCTAATAAGAGTTAAAACACCAAAATTAACTAGAGTTCAAAAATGAAAAAATATCTAGCTGGAAGAGCTAAATATGGACTTAACTGGTAGCTATCATTGTTTTCATCGACAGGATAAAGCCAAAGATAAGTAAAGGATTTAAAGTTGTTTTGTCCAGTTGGCAAGAAGATCTCTACGAGATAAAACAAGAGTTTTTCTTTAAATCTGATTGGCAAAAATTGTGGATCACACCAAGATCAAGAAAATAAAGAACCTAGAAACTATGATATCATGTCTATAAAGAGATAACTTAATTCATTACAAATTAAGGGTAGTGAATGAAAAAGAGGATGGTGGAGAGAAACTAATCAAGAACAACCTCATATAGTCCTGATCAATCACGTTGAGGAAAGAGCTAAAGATTTCTATAGACACTGAGCAATAGAGCATAGCATCACCGAGCATAATATAAAGTGGAGCAAAACTATTGAAAAGATATATTGATCAGATTGGTTTTATGAACTTACAATAGATCTAAAAATCTGCAAGTATAAGTTGTATATGTGAAGAGATCATATTGTTTCAGTCTAACCATTGTTACAGAAATTATCTTAATCGAGCAGGATTTAAAGATCCTTTCTATATTGAGATACATCCCAAGGAGTATCAAAAAGTTTGATAATGAAGATAGCATGACATGCCAGATATTATTTGGCAAACTAGAAGATTTTGGACAAGGAAGGTAACATAGAAATTCCCAATATCAAGTGACAAACTAATCTTTTAAATCCTCTAACAAGGTCACACCTAACATTGTATTTGTAACCTTTAACAGGGTTGGTTGTTCATCGAGCTCACTTCAAAAGACTAAAAATTTTGGGTTACCAGTCCCAAGTGGTTTTTCCCTTAATAGGGTTTCCACATTAAAAATTCATGTGTCAATGTGTTTATGAGTCATTACTTTAGTGTTTTGCATTAGACATAACTAAATTAGGATTGATCGGTATACTCTAAGTAATTTACTCTTTTTTGGTAAATGAAAGACTGCTATTCGGTAAACATACAAAATAAGGTTTAACAAAGTATTCCAAGTAGTAGTAATTTGATAAGTACATTTGGAGGCATTCATCTTATAGGACTAAAGATAACTAGAGGCTTAATATTGTGGTACTAAGTTTTTGGGTTGATTAATTAGAATATTTTTTAGGCCACTGATTCACCCCCCCCTCTCAATTATTACTAACAATTGGTATCAGAACTTGTGTGATTAGAAAGGGAGTTTAATAGCTCAAGAAAAAGATCACAAGATGAACAGATGAGATGTGCCCAAGTTGAATAAAGAAACCTTTGCATCATGAAAAGCAGAAAAATACTCCACTTATAAGGTATTGGAAATGATGTTTTTCAATACTTAGATACTGAATATGTATTTCCTACAGGACATCACACTCTTGAGAAATTAAGATAAAAGCATGAGCATAATTGCATGATGATAGAACCTCCCTCAACACTTTCTGATGTTGAGTTTGAAGATGTCAAAACCTGCACCTCTAGAAAGAAAATGTGGGATAAGTTGAAGCTAGTACATGGAGAAGATGCTAATGTACTAAGAGCCAAGGCAGAAAGCCTAAGAGGGAGGTTTGATGACCTAAGGATGAAGGAAGGAGAAAATATCACTCAATATAGCTGCAGAATTAAAGGGGTTGCCAATGCTATTTGAGGAGTTGGAGGTACACTTGAAGAGGAGATAGTGGTGAGTAAAATATTAAGAACCTTACTGCCTGTGTATGCTATTAGATTTCTGCTATTCAAGAAATTGGAGAAGTTGTAAACAATACAATTACTCTAGATAGTCTAATTGGTACACTGATTTCATTTGAGATGGATAACTTTGATAATAGTGTCTTACCATTTATAGAATCTACATTCAAATCTTCTTTGAAAATAAGTAATTCAAGTCATAGACATGCTATTAGAAATGATAATGAAAGTGATAATGAGGATCAAGGACTTGATGAGATTGAAGCACTAATGGAAAGAAGATTGCAAGGAGGCAAAGGTAAATACAAAGGTAAATTACCACTGGTATGTTTCAATTGTAAAGAGGTTGGACACTTTGCTGCAAGATGTCCTAACAAAAAAAAAGATGACAGAAGTAATGACAAATCATATGAGAGAAATTTTGATAGAGGTGATAACAGAGATTACCAAAGCATCTGACAATCTGAGAAGAGAGATACCCGAGACTACAAGGGAAAATGCAAGAAATCTTGTTACCTAACTAAGAACAGAGCTGATGACACTGACACCAAATATGAGGATGACATTGAGATGGTATTTGTGGCCATGAAGGATGACTCATACAAAGAAGGAGAAATGTATGAAACTACACTCATAGCTAAGGTTAGTAAGAATGATGTCTAGATCATAGATAGTGGCTGCACTCACCATATGAACTGTGATAAGAAAAAGTTTGAAACTTTTGAATACTATAATGGTGCTTTAGTAAGAATGGGTAATGACACACCTTTTCCAGTTGAAGGTAAAGGAACTATAATTTTGAATAACCTAATCAAATGTGAAAATGATTACTAGGTAAAATGACTGAATTATAATCTGTTAAGTGTTTCACAGCTGAACAATTCAGGTCACAGAGTAGCATTTGAAAATAAGAAGGCAAAGATCTTCAATGAATCAGGAAGTTTGATCAAAACTGGTGAATAGAAAAAAGGTAACCTTTTGTATCTTGATGAAATTAACACCACTTGTTTGATGGCTAGAAATGAAGGCATATGGTTGTGGCACAAAAGATTATGTCATGTGAACTTTGATGATATGATAAAGATAAGAAACAAAAGGAATTTAAGAGGCTTACCGAGCATGACTAAGTCCAAGAATATCATGTGCAAGAATTGTCAAAAAGGTAAGATGACAAAGTCTAGTTTCAAGAGTAAAAAGCATACATCTAAATGCAATTCTGGAATTAGTCCATACTGATCTATGTGGACCCATGAGGAAAAAGAGTTACTATGGAGATAGGTATTTTATTCTCTTTGTTGATGATTATTCTAGAATGATGACAGTTATGTTCTTAAAAGATAAATCAAAATCATTCAATATGTTTAAATGGTATAAGGCTATGGTAGAAAACCAAAGTGAAAATAAATTGAAATGCTTAAGGTTAGATAGAGGAGGGGAATTTACTTTAGATGAATTCACTAACTATTGCAATGAGCATGGAATTGAAAGACAGGTTTTTGCACCAAGAACACCACAATAAAATGGAATTATTGAGAGGAGAAATAGATCAATTGTTGACTGTGCAAGAACATTGATGATTGAGAAAATCATCACTCAAACTTTCTAGAGGGAAGTTGTTAGTACTTTTATATACACATTAAACATAGTACAATTGAAGGACATAAAGAAGACACCCTATGAGCTTTGGTATGGTCATACACCCAATGTAAGTTACTTCAGAATCTTTGGTAGTCAATGTTATATTTTGAAGGATGATAGAAATGGAAAACTTGACTCCAAAAGTGAAGAAGGTATCTTTCTAGGGTATTCAACCAAAATCAAGGCTTATAAATGTCTTAAAAAGTCATCTAACAAGATCATTGAAAGTACAAATGTAAAAATAGATGAATTTGTAGAAAAGAATGGTAAGGAAACCATAAGAGAACCATAGGACTACAATAGGTTTGTTTATACAAAACCTAACACTCTACCCAAGAAATAGTGTATCACTCGTGAGCAATAGAACATTGCACCTAAGCATCAAGCTGCAATTATCGAAAGGAAAATCCTCAAGCTTATGTTCTGAGTGATGAAGATCAGAATGAAGGTCAAGAAGATGATTAGAATGATGAACATAGAGCTGAACCAAAAATTGCCAAGTATGTTAGAAAAAATCATCCACAGAATCAAATCATAGAAGACTATAAAGCTGGAATGAGAACAAGAAGTAAGTCACTAAACACCAGATGTTTACTTTGTGATTTTGAGCCTAAATCTGTTAATATTGCACTTGAAAATGAGGAATGGGTCAGTTCTATGAATGAAGAAATAGAATAGATAGAGAAGAATAGTACATGGACAGTAGTACTAAGACTAGATGACAAGAAGTATTCAGAAACAAGATGAATGAGAATGGAGAAGTCACTAGAAACAAAGAAAGATTAGTATGCAACGGATATGCGCAAGAAGAAGGTATTGATTATGGTGAAACCTTTGCACTCTTTTCTATACTAGAAGGAGTTAGAATATTAATTGCTTATGATGCATACAAAGGATTCAAGGTATACCAGATGGGTGTCAAATCTGCATTCCTAAATGGAATACTTGAAGAAGAGGTATACATTGAGCAACAAGAAGGGTTTGTTTATCCAGTCAAGAGAAACATGGTATGTAGAATACATAAAGCCTTGTATGGATTGAAACAAGAACCTAGAGCCTGGTATGAAAGACTTCACTCCTATCTCATTAGCAGTGAATTTGTAAGAACAAGTGAAAATAGAAATCTATACTTAAAATAAGATACCGATGGTAATATTCTAATTGCTGAAATTTTTGTTGATGATATCATTTTTGGGGGAAATGAAATCTTATGCAAATCCTTTTCTAATGAAATGAGAAAATATTTTGAAATTTCTATGTTTGGGGAGATCAAATTCTTTCTTTGTCTACAGATTTTTCAACAATATGGAGGCATATATATCACTTAGCCCAAATACATCAAGGAATTGCTAAAGATATTCAAAATGGAAGATTCAAAACCAATTGGAACACCTATGGCTACTGGATGTAAGCTGACAAAAGACGACAAATCTAATGAGTTAAATCAAACCTTATATTGATCAATGATTTTCAAACTAATTTATGTTGTTCACACCAGTCCAGATATAGCACATGTAGTGGGAATAGTTGCACGATTCTCTGCTAATCCCAAAGAATCACATGTGACTGCTGTCAAAAGAATTTTGAGATATCTAAAGAACACTGAGGACTATGGATTATGGTATAAAAGAGAAGGAAAATTTGAGCTACAAGTCTATACAGATGTTGATTGGGATGGAAACATTGATGACTGAAAGAGCACAATTGGAGGAGCATTCTTCATGGGTGACAGACTTGTCACATGGATCAACAAGAAGCAAGGATGCATCTCTCAATCTATTGTAGAAGCAGAGTATGTGGATGCTGCTGCAAATTGCTCCAATATTTCTTGGATCAAACAGTTACTAGAAGGTATGAATATGAAGATTCTTGAACCAGTAATTATGTACTGTGACAATTCCAGTGCAATTAACATTTCTAACAATCCAGTCATTCATGCTAAGATTGATCATATTGCTATCAAGTATCACTATCTGAGAGAACAAGTGAAAGAAAAGGAAGTGATACTGGAATATGTTCAATCAAAGGAAAAATTAGATAATATATTCACCAAGCCATTACTGAAAGATACTATTGAGTACCTGAGAAAGAGTTTAGGGGTACAACCCTTATCTATCGGTCAGTAAGCTGACTAGAAGGTTACATCATCCTATGACAAATGAGAAGATCATTCATGTTGATGCAAGCATAGAGATGGATAGAAAAAGATACATCTATAGATAGAAAAGTACAAGTCTATACCAAAAACCACATTCAATGCATTGTTGATGGATAGGAAAATTCAAGGAATATATTATAAAAAGGATAGAAGATGATATAGAAGAAAATTGTTTGGCATTGTTGTCAAAGGGAGAGATTATGTAATTATCAGGATATCAAGAGGGAGAGAAACTCTCATCAGTATAAAAGAGATATTATATCATTATCCAAAGGGAGAGATTGATTACATATGAAATATCCATCAAAGGGAGAGCAATAATAGAAGGAAGATAATACACACAAAGGGGGAGACGACTCAATGCTCTCAAAGGAAAAAGAGATTATCAAGAAGAGGAAAAGTCAAGGTAGAACACATATCAGAATAGAGAAATAAGCTGCTACATGTATCTAGTGAAGGGATTGAATATTGCGGACACCACTCTGCAAGAAACAAATCTAAGTCGTTTGAGCTTACCGAGAGCCAGACATTTGTAATAGTTACAATAGGAAAGATTGATGAAACTGTTATATTTCATATTGTATTAGTAATAATATAGTTTGATAATGTAGTATGTTTCCATCAATTCCAAAGGGAGAGATTGATGACATGTAACTGATTGAATGTTTGAATATGTTAAGTTGATCAGTGAAATGTAGAATGATAATGCAAGACATTAAATCAGTTAATGGATTGTATTGTCATTGATGTCAACTTGATATAATCTAATTGGTTATAATCAAAGTGTCAAAGAATTCAGAGAATTAGAGAGATAAAGATTATACTTTCAGTAATGCATAAAAGATAAGCATTCACTATGTGACTTCAAACACCGATGGCTAGTGGAACCCGACAGACAGAGATCACCAAAAGTTAAGTCACAGTGATGCCCAAGCAAAGAAACTGACGAGCATTACCGATGAGAAGAATCACAAGCATACTCAATGGTCAGAATCATAGTGTAACCCAACACACAGACAAGCCCAATGGAGAAGCCCAACGAGACCTCGAGTGTTGACCGAAGCTAACAAGAGTTAAAACACCAAAATTAACTACACTTCATAAATGATAAAATATCTAGCTCAAAGAGCTAAATATGGACTTAACTGGTAGTTATCATTGTTTTCATTGACAAGATAAAGCCAGAGATAATTAAATGATTTAAAGAGGTTTTTTCCAGTTGGAAAGAAGATCTCTGCGAGATAAAAAAAGAGTTTTTCTTTAAATTTGATTGGTAAAAATTGGGGATCACACCAAGATCAAGAAAATCAAGAACCTAGAAATGATGATATCATGTCTATAAAGAGATAAGTTAATTCATTATGAATTAAGGGAAGTGAATGAAAAAGAGGATTGTGGAGAGAAACTAATGAAGAACAACTTCATATAGTGTTGGTTAATCAAGCTGAGGAAAGAGCTAAAGATTTCTACAGACATCGAACAATAGAGCATAGAATCACTGAACAGAATAGAAAGTGGAGAAAAGGTATTGAAAAGATATATTGATCATATTGGTTTTATGAGCTTACAATAGATCTAAAAATCTGCAATTATAAGTTGTATATGTGAAGAGATCATATTGTTTCAGTTTAACCATTGTTATAGAAAGTCTCTTAACTGAGAAGGATTTAAAGATCCTTTCTATATTGAGATACATCCCAAGGAGTATCAAAAAGTTTGATCATGAAGATAGCATGAGATGCCAGATACCATTTGACAAACTAGAAGAGTTTGGACAAGGAAGGTAGCATAGAAATGTCCAATATCAAGTGACAAACTAATATTTTAAATCCTCTAAGGTCACACCTAACAGTGTGTTTGTAACCTTTAATAGTGTTGGCTCTTCACTAAGCTCACTTCAGAAGAGTGAAAATTTTGGGTTACCAGTCCCAAGTGGTTTTTCTCGTCAATGTGTTTATGAGTCATTACTTTTGTGTTTTGTATTACACATAACTAAATCTAGATTGATCGGTATATTCTAAGTAATTTACTATTTTTCAGTAAATGAAACAGTTCTATTTGGTAAACATACAGAATAAGGTTTAACAAAGTATTTCAAGTAGTAGTAATTTCATAAGTACATTTGAAGGCATTCATCTTATAGGACTAAAGATAACTAGAGGCTTAATATTATGGTACTAAGTTTTTGGGGTGATTAATTGGAATATTTTTGAGGCCACTGATTCACCCCCCCCCCCCTCTCTTAGTTATTACTAACAATTGGTANTTTTTGAGGCCACTGATTCCCCCCCCCCCCCCTCTCTTAGTTATTACTAACAATTGGTATCAGAGCTTGTGTGTTTAGAGATGGAGTTTAGAAGCTCAAGAAAAAGATCACAAGATGAATAGATGAGATGTTCCCAAGTTGAATAAAGACAACTTTGCATCATGGAAAAGAAGAAAAAGACTCCACTTATCAGGTATTGGAAATGATGTTGTTTAATACTTAGATACTGAATATGTGTTGCCTACATGACCTCACACTCTTGAGAAATTAAGAGAAAAGCATGAGCATAATTGCATGATGATAGAACTTGCCTCATCACTCTCTTATGTTGAGTTTGAAGATGTCAAAACTTGCACCTCTACAAATAAAATGTGGGATAAGTTGAAGCTAGTACATGGTGTAACCACCCTAATTTTGTCTGCTCTAACTATAGACCCTATTTTCCCTAAGTGTGATCATACCCCCAATTATGTCTAGTCAACTCTTCAATTGGTAGGCATAATTTGTTCAAGACATATTTAATCTCTAATTTTATTAATCAGCATAGCTAATCAAAATCAAATCAATTCAAAAAAAATCAATACAAATCAATACTTGGCTAAGGTAATTAATTTAAAAGTAATTAAATAAATCCCTATTATATCTAAATCACTTGCAAAGCCTATCCTTCTAGCCTAAATTAATCTAATTAATTGGTTGTAGTCCTAATTAATTATCCAAAGCAATCAAAAGCTTAAATAATTAATTTCCCTATTTTTGAATGAATATATTAAATATAATTCATTTCATTAATATTCCCCTTAAACCCTAACCTAACCAATCTCAAACACCTTAACTCTGGGTTCAAACCCATCCCAACCTATTCCCCCCATGCTAAGCCTAATCCTAATCTTAATCGTATCCTAACCCACTTCCTAATGTTGTGACATTCCTAAAATTTGTGATTAGGAACTCAACCCACTTGACAAAGTCAACTTTCTCAAGCTTGACTCCCTCTAAGTCCACCTTATCAAGCTTGGACTTACACCCCTCACCATGCCTCTTAATTGCTCTCATTAATGCATCATTAATGGAGATTCCTCAAGCCCATGCCTCATCAATGCCTTTGGCATTAATGCCTCTTACACCTCATTAATGGTTTTTACACCTCCATTAATGAACCTTGTCCCCTCTCTCTCTCTCTCCTCATTTCTTGTATAAATAGAATGAGTTTTTGAGCTCAAATGGCCCTTAATTTTAGAATTGAAAGCATTTTTATGTTGTTTAGATCACTCATAAATCCATATTGCATCTTAGATTTAGTATTATGCATTGTTATTATCATAATTTTTAGAGCTAATATGCATGTTTAGTGAGCATTTAGATTAGTTTTGATTCAAATCTTCCATTGTATATGTCACTGATTTGTGCATAATCTTAGGGTGTGATTATGACATTTTTCAAACTCCTCCTAGATAGGAAGCAATAGATCAATTTTAGTGTTTAGACTAAAACCCTTTATTTTTATGCTTGTTTTCACTAATATAAGTATCTATTGAAGTGTCATGTTGCAGATAATAGGTGCACTATTTAACACACACATTTTTGGCGCCCACTATGGTGCACGATTTTAGGTTCTGCCTCATTTCAAGTTCATTTTTTGCTAATTTGTCTTCCCATATTTTATGTACAAACTCATTTCTGGTCTCAGAGGCTTGCATCTTGGATATGCCCTTGCATCACAAAAATCTAGGCTTGCAACCAGTATTTCTTGAGTTGTTTCCAATACAGGCTCGCATCTAGTCAGCATTCTGTCATATCTGGTAGCATAAGCTTACATCTAGTAAATTGTATCGTATCCTATATTTCCAAGATCACATCTGGTTGAAAATATTGCATACTCCATTGCCTAACCTCTAACATTTTGATCAGTTGGTTTTAAATATTTTTAAGCAGCCTAACCAGTGTTTGTAGATTGTTGTCAGGGTCAAGAAAGTGGGGAAAAAGAATATTGACTTGTCATTTTTCAGGTGGCCATCCCCTTATCTTGACCTCCATTTCATTTTTGTCTTTCAAGCTAAAAGCACATCTTCTTCTCATTTGGTAAATCGATTAGATAAGTATGCTCTTTTCCTCTAAAGAAACATAAAAAAATCAAACATTGATTTAAGATTTGAAAGGAATTTGGGGTAAATGAACAAATCCAACTCATCATTTAATTCATTTTGTAAAAGTAATTGAACAAGGCAAATCACTAAACTTTGTGAGATTAATTGAGCAAGTTTCACCGCATAAATTTCTTTGGCAAAGTAATTGAACAACACAAGTCACCCAACTTTTGTGGGATAAATGAACTTCATTGTCTAAAATTGGGATTTGTAATTGAACAAGCAAAGCACTAAGAACTATGGTCAATTGAACAGTCAAACTTTTCTTCCATGTACTATGTTTTCATAAGTTAGGAATATCTAAATCAAGCTCAAATAACTTGAGGGAATGAACGTTTGATTGAAGTGTTTTGGGAGAAAATGACATGGACTAGGAGAGTATGCTCTTCTTCTTTTGAAGAATCAAAAATCTAGAAATACTACGCTCGCCAATCCTTTGTATATTTATTAAACAGTAGAGGGCCTGCCGATTGAGGAAAAAATCTCTCAGGAATGACCCAAGTGAGGATAGGTTTTACTCCAACCCTTCCAACTCACTATAAATAATTTCTTCCTCATAGGCCAAAGCCTCAAAAGATAGAGTCATTTTTGTTCTTGGAATTCTGACATCATTCCTTGAACATGCTTCGATATGTGTAGGGCAGAGCCGCTTGAATCTTGCTTGCGAGACTATACATATTTGAGTACTCATAGGGCTATACGCCTCAATTCTGCCTTGTGCAATTATATGGGAGACAGTTTCAACCGGATTGACCCATCATAAACAACAAAATTCATAGACAAAACTACTAGATTCATCCCCGAAAGGGTGATAATCCTTGTGCAAGAAAAAAAGTAATTTCCCCAAGACACTCATCATATCGTTCCCTCACTTGCATTTGGAGTCCGATAATACAACATCATAACAAGAGCCATTGTGTGCTTGGTGATGGTTGTATTCTGATTAGAATTTGAGTGTGTACCTAAGTCAACAAGCAAGGATTTTCTTCCTCTACCTAGAAAATAGGGCATAAAGATCTGTTTATTCCCCTAATGATGCAAATCTGCTTGATGTGTCTGAAAGATCACTAACAAGATAAACTCCTTCAAAACAAGCAACAAAACTCAATCCTTGGAGTACATGTGTTTCACACACCTAGGAATGTCTCATAACGCAATTTGCAATTAAACGAACTTCACAAACTTCTAGAACGCATTTTACAAAACTGATAAAGTCTGATAGAAACATCAAAAAATCATATCCTATATTTTCTAGCTCGTATCTGGTATCTTGAATCGTATTTGGTATCCTGTATCGTATCTAGTAAGAAATTCATCGCATCTAGGGTAAAAGGTCACATTTAGTCCATCAGAGGCTTGTATCTTGTATTTCCTAGCTCGCATCTAGGACAGTGGGCACTTGCAAATTATTTTCTCAGAAAGCCTCAGTGCATTTGGGTACCCTTTTGTCTCTTTGGTCTATCCCTGTTGTCTTTTTTGGTTTCCCTATTGATGTGTCAAAACACTTTTTTAAATGTCTACCTTGCATGTCCTGTCAGTTTCTCGCAATCAGTGTCAATACATGTGGTCTATTCACTTTTCAAAACAACTTGATTCCCAGCTCACTATCAAGGCATTCTAACCATTTGATGCTGGAATCATTTACTTCCACCAAAACACAAATGAAATGTCTACCTAGACACACTCACTTGAAAAATTCAAGACACTACCTGACACTATCGAAAAACTTTGACAAAGTTGAGATACAACTTCATGGTTAGCACAAGATGCAACAAGTACACTTATAAAGAATCCTAAGTACTTCCAAGATCACTACACTTTCAAGGAGAAACATCCCACAGTTCCCTACTCAATTTAGACTCTACAGAAATGGATAGAGCCACTCACGAATGGAGTGAGGCTTTTAAGGAATATGACAATGGAAAAAACACAAGCATGAAGACAACGATGAGGAGAAAGAACCAAAATTTGACCATCCTATATTTGACTCAGACAGTGAAGAAGATATCACTGAAGAAGAATACAATAAGCTCAAACAGAGTAAGAAATTCCAAAAGACATTGGAGAAGATAATTGGTGAAGATAAAGAGAAATACTTTCTCCATCTGGCGTCCATGGGTGTAAAATTACCTCCAGATTATGATGTTGAGAAACTAAAAGAAAAGGTGTCAACTCCTATCTCCATTCTCACCAAACAACTAACCTTGATGCAGACTGAGCTTGCGACGCTCAAATAGGAGAAGGCAAAACCCAAGAAAAAATACTCTTTGGACACTATTTGTCCATTTCCTTTTGACAAGAGTATTACTATAGTTGCATTTCCTCCCAACATGGCAAGACCAAAAGACAAAAAGTATATAGGAGAGACTGATCCACACGACCATGTGAGATAATTTTGTGCTCTGAGCATATAATACATGCAAGAACCTACCTACCTCATGAGGCTATTTCCAGGAAGCCTAGGGAGAAATGCCATGGAGTGGTTCTCAAAACTTACACCTAAGGTAAAAAATTTTGAGGAGTTAATTCAACAATTTATCCAACATTACTCCAACAATATCCAGCATGATGTGAATATGATGGATCTATGCAACACTAAACAAAACTCTAGAAAATCCTTTACACACTTTCTACAAAGATGGAGGAAGATCTTTGCATGGTATTCAAGAGCTATTCCCGAATCTGAGAAAATGGAAATCTTTGTTAATAATTGTTGACGGGGTTTTGCTGACCGGGTCTGCCAACAGTCATAAGTTGTCACCGGGTTCCGGAGAAATCGGCCAACTCCACCTGTAAAGGTTGTCCAGGGGAAATAAATCCTCCAGGCCTTCAAGCACCTAGGTGTCGGGTCACTACGGTGTGGGGCTTGGTTGGGAGAGGTGACTGTTTTTTGAGGGGGATAGCTGGTTACTTCAACTCATTTCTCCCAGAGATTTGATTTAGTGAGGGTTTCCCAGAGTATTCCACACTTTGCAAATAAAATGAAAAAGATCCTGCAACGTTAGAAACATTTATCTAACTATAGTCATGCTGAAAAGTCTGGAACATCAACAATACTCTGAAAGAATACTAAATACCGAAGAAATGTACAACCATCAGTTAGCATTTTATCAGTAGCGGAAATAAAGAGGTCGTTAATCTACTTTAACACATTCAGAGAAAAGGACATGCAGAATGTTAAAACATGAAATACCATTAACTCAGAAGCAGAGATGATAACAACAGCATTGCCATGAATCCTTCCTTCTTCATTAATGTTCAATCCAGCAAGCACTGGTGCGTGATACAATGGTGGCTCCAAGGGAGCATCTAACTACTAAGAACAGAACAAAAGAGCATTGAGCTCTACAACTGAACAAGCTAGAAATTACTTTGCTATTTCTTATGGACAACAAAATCATCAATTTCGCCGACCCTTGGAAATGGATCGATTTTCCTATTTATACAACTCTCTAACCCTAACCCTAACTTACTGCATTTGAATAAAATACAATACCTGGGGGCCGGTACTACTTGCGCCACCCTACAAAAGACCTGGAGACGGAATAGGTCTATCATGTCAGGAGAATAAGATAAGAATATACATTAGAAGAATCAGCCTCGAGAAGAGAGCCAGAGAGAAGAAAGAAGAAAGTAGGTCCCTCTGGGATCGAGGCTACATGCCTCATAAATGGGAAATGAGGTGCCCTGTCTCTAATGTGCCAGATGTACCCTTGAACGATGCCTCAGGAGGATCACTCTATCAGAAACCAACTGTCGAGCCAATGCCTCTTGATGTATCCAAATATCCTCTAACAGTCTTAATTAACCACCTCTGAAAGTGACCGGTCAGCTTCGGGGACCGAGACGCAGATCACTTTAAAGAATACAAAATTGTGGATCTGGGACTCTGGGATCCGGGAACTTACGTCCCTGAAAGAATAAAGAATACTGAATGCTCAAACTTCCCCGGTTCCCTTGGAAGGCTCAAGGCTGTTTATTATCACCAAAGGCCTGAAGGAGGCGGAAAATGCCATCTTCATCAATCTTCTTCAGACTGGCCCTTCTGAATCTGGCCATCTCAACTTGTTCCCCCAGTTCCGGAACATTACTTCTAAACTTGTCCGCCATCTTAACGGCGTCATGGCCTCTGAGCACCACCTTGGTCAACTTAACCATTTTGGCCCCATCTATTCCCTACGGAGATTGATACCAGGAGCCCACCATTTCATCAAAACCTCCCAAAACTGACTCCTCGGGAGTATAAGTGTCTGCGCTGAAGGGATCCACCCCGGAAGCCTTTATTACAAAAGATTTACATAAATTAAAAGAATATTTTACTCTATTCACCTTTCCTTGTAAGGACTCCACCAGTTGCTTGGTTACCTCCAATGTGAGGTCCAGTCTGGAGTGCTGAGTCTTTACGAAATCAAACGAATCCTCACCCAGAATTCCAGATTCAGAAATTATATCTTCTCCCAGGGTGAGGAGCTGTTCGAGCTCTACCTTCCACGCCTGGTAATTCTCAGCATCACTCTCCCACTGCTCAATTAGTGCTTCTTCCTGGCGAATAACCTGCCGGGCTGTGTATAGATCCGGGAGAGTGGATACTAGGAAACGCCGGATGTTTCCTATCTGTAGATTGGCCCATTCATCAACCGCTTGGGCTTTCTTCTTCATTACTCACAGGGAGTCTATGTCACTCTGCGATAATTCTTCTGAGGTGGAGGCCTGTGGAGGGACAGCGCTGATGGGTCTTTCCAGCTCATAAAACAACCCAAGAAGGTTGGCGTTCTTCTCCTTTTCTTCTTTGAGCCTCTGGGCCTCTTTCTCTTATCGGGCCTCCACTGCCCTTGCTGCTTCTTTCAGCAGGTCTACTTCACCCTGAATTCCTCTTTTGCCCAAGTGTACCTCGGCGATATTATAGTCTGTGGGGTCTGCAGTCGCTTCATCGGCATCTGGGGGAGGCGTTGCTACTACCGCAACTATTTCTCCGCATGGCCCAGTTCGGAGGGTATGAACTGTCCGGACCTTCTTTGTCTTCGGCGGGGCCTGAGCCAAGGCCATCATTTTGGCTAGAGAGATAGGGGCTGTTGGAGTGGATGGGGCTTTTATTTTCTTTCTTTCCACCAGCCATGGAGGTGGAAGAGGTGGCCTTCCTACCAGAGTCTATTCTTCTGATGCTCTCCCAGTGTCCGGCGGTGGTTGCTCCTTTTCAACATGCACCCCCTCTGCCTTTCCCGCCGGCACTTCTTCTATTTCCTTTTCTGCCGGCTCTTCTTCTTCAGAAACATCCTCAATCTCTATATCTTCAGCCTGGTCTCAGATGTCGATCGGTGAATCTGGACCCTGGTCGGCCTCTTCGAGGATTACTTCTTCAAGTGGCTCTTCTCCCTTTTCATCTTCTGCCCCTGGCTGGGTTTCTTCTGTCATTGGCACCTCTTTGGGCAGTATGGGAGGTATCTGGCCAAGATTCAGGGTTTGGGCCGCTGTTATTACATGCCCGAAGGTTTCCCCTGGGAGTGGCCCTTGGAACACGGTGGCTGGGGCTACAGTTATTCCTGAAGTTCTGGGTCCGGGTTCCCCAGCAGATGCCTTTGGTTCACTTGACAGTTGTTGGCCCATTCCCGGACCTTGAACTGCCTGAGCCCCGGAGACAATCTCCGGTCTCTGCTCTTCTATCATAATTCCAGCTGCGCACATCCATATCATCCTGGTGATCTACCCAGAAGTCTTCTATGTATGCTTGGTGGGGCTCCGAGGCCCGAGGCAGTGCTACTGCGATTCGGCCATGCAGATCAAAGTTTTTCCGTGCCAAATAAAACTCCTGCAAGTTGTAACTTTTAAGCTCATTGTCTGCCTCCTTTGCAGCGGCCAGACTGTAGGTATAGTTCCCACAAGAGATCAGGAATGAAACACTGGTGACCTTCTTGTGGCCCAAGAAGGCATGAAGCTCCATTATTTGTCTGTAGTACTCCAACAACACGATCTTGTACCCACAATGTCTGGGTAACAAGTAGGGTTTCCCAAAGAAGCCGGCGTCCCTAATGTAGGTATGCTGCTGGAATTGAATGTAGTAGTGCCCATAACTACTTACCAATTTCATCGCCTCCTTAGACAGGTGGTATCCGGCATCCCGGGTGGGCGTCAGCAGATGATAGTAAATGAAGCAATCATTTACCCGGCAGTAACTGGGGAAGCTAGCCTCCCATTGGATCTGTGGGAAATGGTCCCATGGTGCCTTTTGTCCCGGCCCAAACTTGAGGATGCCGTCTGTGAGTAAGCCATTGGAGTGAGGCCTCTGATGAGCCAGGGCCCAGAAAACATAAGAAGTCATGTAGAACTTCTTATTCTCGTTCAGCTGCCGGAACTGGGAGTCGACGTGGCTGGAAATAATAGTAGCCCAGTCGAAGAATTGTCCCTTAGTGGACATGGCAAACAGGAAATAGTACATCCATTTTGCAAATTCATGGGTGGAGGGTTGCCCAAATACCTGTGCCAATGCAATCATTCCCATCTGGATGCTCTCTTTGAATTCAAAGCAGGGAATGTCAATCTTCATTCTTTTGGGGTCCCTCTTCAGGACTTTGAGCCAGTTGGTGTTTATGTACAACCGAGAGGCCTCCTCCAGCTCGGTGAATTATTTCAAGGAATCTGACCTTGTAACCACTATAGCTTGATCAAATTGCGGGATGCCCAGGATGATTTGGAAAGTGGCTGGGTCCAGGGACACCAGTGGAGTGGGGAATCCCGATGGTTCTGCTAGTGCTAACATGACGGCCTGGATAGAGGAGTTATAGTGGGCCGCCAGAGTAAGCACAAGCTCTGGAGACTACACAGAGTAAGGGAAGCTAGCCACCCGAAGAATACCAGAACCTCCAATGTTAGTAGCAAGTGCATCTCCAGCTTGTCGTTGTATATGCATTATCTTTACTAGAGCTTGCATTTTTGCCCAAATCCCGATGCTAGCGTCGGTCATCAACTTTATCTTGGACTCAATCTTCGAGCCCAAAATCTCCTCACCCTACCTATACTTCATGGTGAGGGGGAGCTTTGCCAGGGCCTTCTCTATCTTAGACTTTGCTGCTGCCCTAGTCTCGGTTGTGGATGGCAACTCCAGACTTCCGGGAGGAGATGAGGCGGACGCTTCAGACATGATTATAAAGTGAAGTCCAGACCTGCGAGACAAAGCGACCGTCAGAACATATTTATCAAAATAAGCTAGTAACTCCGTGGTCTGGACTTCTTACCACCGTGCCGTTTGCTTTTCCTGAAAAGTTAGTTTTTTGCATAATTACCCGAAAAGAAAAACATAAACTTAGCATTTTCATTATATCTCCGGGTCCGGAAAAATTTGTCACACTTGATGAAGGCATGGGATAAATGATGGAAAGGGGCCCAAAACCTAGAGAAGTGACCATTAGTGAAGAAGAATGTGGAAGCAGGTCCACGTGGATGCCACGTGCGCTAGCATTAAATGGATGGGATGGCACTGGTGGTGGAGCCAACTGTTCGAATGCATGAAAAGGGAAAGCCACTTGGCCGGAAGTAATCACACACATGGGAAATAAATAAGGCTTTGACAGCCTTGATGGAGGAGAGAGAAAACCACCTATTTGAAACCAGCCTCGAGCCGAGCTTCAAACAAGTGGTTTCCTACCTCGAAGCAAACTTGAAGCGAAAAACCAACAGCAAGGGTGACTCGACCAGCTCGTCGAGCCACCCGAAAGGATATACATAGAGCCGAAGGGTATATACAAAGAACAGAGGGATATATACAAGGGTTGTTTATAGAAATGTACATATATACATGAGTATACACGCGGACGACTCCCGCGGAAAAAAAACAGAAAGCTGAAACAAGAATACAGTTATTCACATTATGAACATGCCATCTACAAGCTATTTACAAACGATTTACAAACTGTTTACAGAGCATTTACAAACTATCTACAAAATATTTACAGACTATTTACAAATTATTTACAAAATATTTACAGACTATTTACAAATTATTTACATCTGTTTACATGTGCACAGAAGGCGAACAACCTTTTGGCAGAGTTGAGCCACCAGCAAGCGGCAAAACCAGAAAGCCAAAGAAACAAACGAAAACAAAGCGACCAAAAACAACGAAAAGCAAAAATAGATAAAAACCAGAAAATTAAAGCAAGAAGGAAGAGGAGGGGAGCAGAGAAACCAACCTGAAAATGCAGAAGGCGGAGGAAGGAAAGATTACCAGGAGAACTCTGCAACACCCTCAAATCGTCAAGCCATCAAGATCACCACCACGGAGCACTAGTGTACGTCTGAGAACAGTAGAAGGTGTTAAATTTTGATTATCGCAAACCTTTCTGTAACTGCTCTGCTAATTGCTTTGAAAATCGCTCTAGTTCGCTCTAAGTGCTTCAAAGATTTTAAATGCGGTAAGTGTGATAATGACAGGCGAGTCTATTTTTACCCGTGGTAAAAGTAATCCTCCACACTCCCAAAATTTTAGGCCAGGCAAAACATCCAGACTCCGGGCCCGGGGATTCCTTACGATGATGTTCCTAAGACTTCGAAATATTATCACAAAGAATCCCAGGGTCCGAAATCTGGCTTCCCACCCAAAAACCACCTCTGGGATCTAGGATCCCGGAGGGGAAAATGAACCAATAAAATGACACACTCCGGGGAAGAAAACACCAGAGAAGGAAAAGCAAAGATAAGAAAGACAAGACAGAGCCGCAACAAAAAGCAAAGCAACGACAAAAAAAGGGGGACCCAAAATTTTGCACACAAAATGTAGGGACGGGGATGTAGGGCATAACAAATGGCGACTATCTGGGACAAATGCCTTAGCGCATTTTAGAACCATAGAATCTCTGGTTAGCACAACTGGAGTAAATCGTCCTCCCGAAGCATTTGACATGTAGACAACAGCATATCTGAGAGAACCCGACCACACAGGAGTCAGTCCATAGCCTTTCATCAGTGGTGTTGTGTGTGCTTTGGAAGGGAATCAAGCCGATGACCTCTGGGAGGAAATAGAGAAGCGGTGCTAATTACATCGAACC
>MU224295.1:794812-809052 GCA_018584345.1 Thuja plicata | reverse complement strand
TGTCCCCACAATGTCTGGGTAACAAGTAGGGTTTCCCGGAGAAGCCAGCGACCCTAATGTAGGTATGCTGCTGGAATTGAATGTAGTAGTGCCCATAACTACTTACCAATTTCATCGCCTCCTTAGATAGGCGGTATCCGGCATCCCAGGTGGGCGTCAGTAGATGATAGTAAATGAAGCAATCATTTACCCGGCAGTAACTGGGGAAGCTGGCCTCCCATTGGATCTATGGGAAATGGTCCCATGGTGCCTTTTGTCCTGGCCCAAACCTGAGGATGTCGTCTGTGAGTAGGTCATTGGAGTGAGGCCTCTGATGAGCCAGGGCCCAGAAAACATAAGAAGTCATGTAGAACTTCTTATTCTTGTTCAGCTACCGGAACTGGGAGTCGACATGGTTGGAAATAATAGTAGCCCAGTCAAAGAATTATCCCTTAGTGGACATGGCGAACAGGAAATAGTACATCCATTTTGCAAATTCTTGGGCGGAGGGTTTCCCAAATACCCGTTCCAATGCAATCATTCCCATCTGGATGCTCTCTTTGAATTCAGAGCGGGGAATGTCAATCTTCATTCTTTTGGGGTCCCTCTTCGGGACATTGAGCCAGTTGGTGTTTATGTACAACCGAGAGGTCTCCTCCAGCTCGGTGAATTATTTCAAGGAATCTGACCTTGTAACCACTGTAGCTTGATCAAATTGCGGGATGCCCAGGCCGATTTGGAAAGTGGCTGGGTCCAGGGACACCAATGGAGTGGGGAATCCCGATGGTTCTGCTGGTGCTAACATGACGGCCCAGACAGAGGAGTTATAGTGGGCCGCCAGAGTAAGCACAAGCTCCGGAGACTACACGGAGTGAGGGAAGCAAGCCGCCCGAAGAATACCGAAACCTCCAATGTTAGTAGCAAGTGCATCTCCAGCCTGTCGTTGTATATGCATTATCTTTACTAGAGCCTACATTTCTGCCCAAGTCCCGACGCTGGCGTCGGTCATCAACTTTATCTTGGACTTAATCTTCAAGCCCACAATCACCTCACCCTGCATATACTTCATGGTGAGGGGAAGCTTTGCTAGGGCCTTCTCTATCTTAGACTTTGCCGCTGCCCTGGTCTCGGTTGTGGATGGCAACTACGGACTTCGGGGAGGAGATGAGGCGGACGCTTCAGACATGATTATAAAGTGAAGTCTGAACCTGCAAGACAAAGCGACTGTCAGAACATATTTATCAAAATAAGCCAGTAACTCTGGGGTCCAGAGTTCTTACCACCGCACCATTTGCTTTTCCTGAAAAGTTAGTTTTTTGCATAAGTACCCGAAAAGCAAAACATAAAATTAGCATTTTCATTATATCTCCGGGTCCAGAAAACTTTGTCACACTTGACGAAGGCATGGGATAAATGACAGAAAGGGGCCCAAAACCCAGAGAAGTGACCGTTAGTGAAGAAGAATGTGGAAGCAGGTCCACGTGGACGCCACGTGCGCTAGCATTAAATGGATGGGATAGCACTGGAAGCGGAGCCAACTTTTCAAATGCGTGAAAAGGGAAAGCCACTTGGATGGAAGTAATCGCGCGCATGGGAAATAAATAAGGCTCTGACATCCTTGATGGAGGAGAGAGAAAACCACCTGTTTGAAACTAGCCTCGAGCCGAGCTTCAAACAAGTGGTTTCCTTCCTCGAAGCAAACTTCAAGCAATAAACCAACAGCAAGGGTGACTCGACCAGCTCGTCAAGCCACTCGAAAGGATATACATAGAGCTGAAGGGTATATACACGGAACAGAGGCATATATACAAGGGTTTCTTACAAAAATATACATATATACATGAGTATACACGCAGACGACTCCTGCAGAAAAAAATAGAAAGCTGAAACAAGAATACAGCTATTCACATTATGAACATGCCATCTACAAGCTATTTACAAACGATTTACAAACTGTTTACAGAGCATTTACAAACTATCTACAAAATATTTACAGACTATTTACAAATTATTTACAAAATATTTACAAACTATTTATAAATTATTTACATCTATTTACATTTGCACAGAAGGCAGACAACCTTCTGGCAGAGCCGAGCCACCAGCAAGCGGCAAAACCAGAAAGCCAAAGAAACAAACGAAAACAAAGCGACCGAAAACAATGAAAAGCAAAAACAGATAAAAACCAAAAAATGAAAGCAAGAAGGAAGAGGAGGGGAGTAGAGAAACCAACCTGAAAACGTAGAAGGTGGAGGAAGGAAAGATTACCAGGAGAACTCTGCAACACCCTCGAATCATCAAGCCGTTAAGATCACCACCACGGAGCACTAGCGTATGTCTGAGAACAGTAGAAGGTGTTAAATTTTGATTATCGCAAACCTTTCTGTAACTGCTCTGCTAATTACTTTGAAAATCGCTCTATTTCGCTCTAAGTGCTTCAAAGATTTTAAACGCGGTAAGTGTGATAATGACAGGCGAGTCTATTTATACCCGTGGTAAAAGTAATCCTCCACACTCTGGAAATTTCAGGCCAGGCAAAACATCCGGACTCCGGGCCTGGGGATTCCTTACGATGATGTTCTTAAGACTTCGGAATATCATCACAAAGAATCCCAGGGTCCGGAATCCGGCTTCCCACCCAAAAACCACCTCCGGGATCCGGGATCCCAGAGGGGAAAATGAACCAAGAAAATGACACAGTCCGGGGAAGAAAACCCCGGAGAAGGAAAAGAAAAGAAAGACAAGTCAGAGCCACAACAAAAAGCAAAGAAACGACAAAAAAAGGGGGACCCAACATTTTGCACACAAAATGTAGGGACGGGGATGCAGGGCATAACAAATGGCGACTATCTGGGACAAATGCCTTAGCGCATTTGAGAACCATAGAATCTCTGTTTAGCACAACTGGAGTAAATCATCCTCGCAAAGTGTTTGACAAGTAGAGAGCAGCATATATGAGAGAACCCGACCACACAGGAGTCAGTCCGTAGCCTTTCATCAATGGTGTTGTGTGTGCTTTGGAAGGGAATCAAGCCGATGACCTCTGGGAGGAAATAGAGAAGCGGTGCTAATTACATCGAACCAGTCATCAATTTAATTGCTTTTCCCCCGGAGACCAGAATTTCATCCCGCTTATCCCCATTACTTCATTTATTTATTTCTAGGTAGGGAAGGCGGTACTTCTTTCACCATTGAGCCCAAGCTTAGCTAAAATTCAAATAGCGGTACTTCTTTCACCTATCCACCTATATTTAGATATTTGGAGAGGATAAAACTCCAGACCCGGAAGGAATTCCTTTGGATTTTCAGACGTGAATCAACCAATTAGCACAGCTGATCTACCCTTGACATGTTCGATTAGTTGTCCCTTATACTATTATTTTTACTGATTGCCAGACTCCTGGAGACAACACCCAATGGAGATTGCTCAAAAATGTGTCATAACCTGCAAACAATCCCCAGAGACCGGGTTAATCCCACCGTGATAAAGATAGATTCTAAAGTTCACCATGCCGGAGGAATTGCATCAGAAGCCAAAGTTATGCAAAGTGTTCCCGTTCTACAAGATGGAACAAAATGCCGGGGCCAAAAGAAAACCAAAAGTGAAAATAAAGACAACAAAAGTAAAAAGGAAGACTGCCCGGGAAGGCAGCCAACAAAAATATTCACAAGAGGATATTTACATATAATACACATTGGACAAGCTTACCCTTACTCGAAGTAATGTTTGAGAAACTGCCCATTAATAGGCAATGCGACAGGTTCTCCAGTCAAGGCATTGAGGCGGTAAGTATTTGCCCCGCAGATTTCTAAAATTAGGTATGGTCCGAGCCAGAGCCGTTGGAACTTGGTGTGCTTTCCTTTCTTCTCCCGGGCCTTATCCCACAATAGGACCAGGTCTGAGATCTGAAAAGCCATGTATTGGGCTCTTCTATCAAACCATCATTTTACTACTGCTTGATGACGCGCGAAATGGTCAAGGGCTGCGTCTCATTTGTTCCTCCATCCGCACCAGATTCAGGAGCCGAACCTCCACAATGTTGTCCTTGCTGTTGAATTCCTGCATAAATTGTAAAACTGGGATCTGTAAGTTGACTGGGAATACAGGGTTCTGACCGTAAAACAAGTGGAATGGGGATGTTCCCAGGGCCGCTTTAATATGAATACGATCTACCCAGAGGGTGTATCTCAATTTTTGGTGCCAATCTCAGGGATTTTGTTCCAATAGATGTTTGATCATGTCAAGTAGATTCTTGTTCGTAGATTCAGCAACACCATTTCCCTGGGGGTAATAGTTGCTAGAGAACTTCAGCGTGATCCTTTGGTTGTAGGTCTATTGAAGTAATTGTGCAGAAGAAAACGTCAGACCATTGTCACATACTAAAGCAAAGGGCATTCCAAACCTTGTGACGATGTTTTCTTCCAAGAACTTGATAACTACGTCCGCCGTGTTATTTTTACAAGGTATAGTCTCAGACCACCGAGTGCAATAATCAGTGGCAGTCAGAATGTATTGGTGGTTGGCAGACGAGTTGGGGTTGATCTTCCCGTTGAAGTCAAATGCCCACTAGGCAAAGGGTCTAGCCTCGTAGACTAGTTGCAGAGGCATGGATGGATTACGCTCACGATGCGCTGCAGTTTGGCAAGTGTGGCATTTTCTGACATGAGCGTAAACATCCTTGAAGATACAGGGCCAATAGTATCCAGCCCGAAGGATCTGATGGGCAGTGGCGTCGGCTGAACCATGCCTGGTCCCAAACTGTCCATAAAATTTATCAATTATTTTCACGGCTTGGTCCCTGTCAATGCACCGGAGGTACACTCCCTCATAATTCTGACAGTAAAGCGCAGAGTTTTTGATCATAAAATGGGCGCTTTTCATCCACAGGGCATGGTGTTTGTGGAGAGGTAATCCCTCCGGGCATTTGTTATTTAGCAGCAAATATACCAGATCGGTGTACCACGGATCCCAGGTAATGGACTCTACTGTGTAAGTATGACATTCTATGTGGGGAGTCTCTTTTGCTATTGTTCGACTTAGTCCCTGGCCTCGGACTATTTTGATGGGCTGCATCTCTAAATCGTATTCCTAGAGGATTTCTTCACGGCGCGAACTAGAGCAAAGGCCTATTTTTCCAATGACGAATACCGGACTTTGGCGTTCTTGAAGGGGGAACTCATGAAAGCAATTGGTCGTTCCTTCCCATTGACCTTTTGGGTTAGTACTGCCACGGCAGAATGCGGCGAAGCAAATGAGTAGATGTAGAACGGAAGGGAATAGTCCGAACTAGCCAAGACAGGTGCCTCCATTATGGTCTATTTTATCTGGGCGAACGCCCGCTTTGCTTCGGGACTCCACTCAATTTTGGTATCCTTTTTCATCATTTTATTGAGTGGTTTAACTATCTCTGCAAATCCTGTGACGAATCGGCGCACAGAGTTGATTTTTCCAAAGAAGGATCGCATTTCTTTCTTTCTACCAGGCATCTATAAGTTTAGCAACGCTTTGACTCTATCAGGGTCGATTGATATACCCTTCTCGGAGATGATATGCCCTAGAAATTTCCCTTCGGTGACCCTGAATATGCATTTCTTAGGGTTGAGGGATATTCTGTACCGGCGACATCTCTCACAAGTCTGAGCGAGGTGGGTGGCGTGATCACGCCTATTCTGGGAGAAGACGGTCAAATCATCTATGTAGATGATTATGCATCGATTTACAAGGCCCTCGAACGCAATGTCCATGGCCTTCTGAAAGGTAGCCCCTATGTTGATCAAACCGAAGGGCATTCTTCTATACGCAAACGTTCCCCACTTGGTGGTAAACTCTGTTTTCTCTCTATCCTCATATTTGACCATGATCTGGTTGTATCCCGAATATCCATCCATGAAAGACATCATCTGGGATCCATTTACTATCTGTAACACCTCATCCAACGAGGGGAGAGGGTGATTATCCTTTTTAGATGCCTTATTCAAATTTTGAAAATCCACGCAAAGGCGGATCTCACCATTTTTCTTCCTGACTAGGACCAGGTTGGCAACCCACATAGTGTGCTAGATTGGAAAGATAATCTGAGCTGACAACAGTTTTTCTACCTCCTGACGAATCAGAGGCTCTATCAGGGGGTTGACTGGTTTTTGTTTTTGCCGGAAGGGCTTAGCATCCGGCTTCAGGGGAATGGTGTGGATCATGATAGATGTTTCATACGTCTTTAAATCTTCATACCCCCAAGCAATCACATCAATGTATTCTTGGAGAACTGCGAGAATCTTCTCCTTTTCCTCAGGGGAACAGGAGGTGCCTATGTGGATGATCTTTTCTTCACCGGGCTGGCCGATCTTAATGTTTTCAAATTTTCCTCCCTCAGGGGAGGACGAAACCTTCTCGCGGGCCTGGGGGTCCGAGTTGAAGATCCGCTCTAATGCAACCATCCCCTTAGGGATAGTGTTGGTGGGAAAGTCCATGATCCCATCATTTTCATCACCCTGTCCAGTGTCATCGTGGTCTCGTTCCTCCACTATCTAATCCTCGAAAACACCAACATTGGCCATGAAGGCCAGGATATGTTTATCGTCCTCGAAAACCTGAAAGTGAGTGACATTATATGGAATGGAGGGGGTGGGGACCATCTCAACTAAAAATATCTGGAGTCGTGAGCCGGCCATCGGCTCAAGTGTGCTGGCAGAAATAGCTAGGGCATCCGGGACATAGTTTCATCGCTGGGGAATAAGGTCAATGCCAAAGGCATCAAAATCTTCAATAAGGCTCCAAGCCCGGTTGCGGTATGCGGCCAGCCTTTTTTTGTGACATGTGTATTGACTCCGGACATGTTTAACAACCAACTCTGAATCACCCAGAGCCCGGAGGTGGGCGATACCTTTCCTTAGAGCGGATAGGAGTCCAAGGACCAAAGCCTCGTACTCTGTGACGTTGTTTGTGCAGTTAAACTGCAACCTCTAGGAAGCGAGGAAGGATTTCCCTCGCGGGTTGATTAATTCTACCCCGGCCCCACAGCCTTGTTTGGATCGGGACCTGTCAAATTTAAGGGTCCATAAGTCATTGTTTGTAATCTGGGGCTAGGGAAGGGGAGTTTTCTTTGGATTGTCGCTAGGGGACTTGGGGATTTTCTCCCTGACTACCGGCGTAAAAGTGGAATTTATCCCCGGAGGTGTTTCGGTTTGTGATTCCTGGGTGGATGGCACCAAAGGGGTGCATCCCGTAGGAGTACTAGGTCCCCGGGAATCGGTTGCATGTTCACTCTGGAGGATATCAAGTTGCCGGGTAGCGATCGATAGGCAGGGCTCACACTCGTGCTCTGAATGTTTTTGGTAATGCACTCAGCACCAAGTGCCGGATAGGAGTGTGGTAAGGGTCGCTGTGGGGCCGTGAGAGTTGACTTCAACTCTCAACTTTTCTTCTAAGTCCTGTGCTCTTTGCAATACTACGGGATCTTCTCCGAGGATGAAATCAAATGTTAAAATCTCAAGAGGTCGGTACACCCCCAGAGAAGATTCAGAAAAAAGGACTTCGTTGACCCTCCAAACTTCGTTGAGGGCCTATTTCATACGGGGTTCGCTCTCGACCTGGATCTGATTGGATTCTCCTTCCCAAGGAAGCCACAAGTGGGTGAAGTCAGTCGAAAATTATCTATTCAAGGACTTGGACCAATTTCCACTTAGTAACAGCCCGTAAGTCTCTGGGATGTCCACCACTTGGATGTCGATAATTCTGGCTATCCTAGGGTCTTGGATAAGATGTATCTGGACATTTTTCAGTTTCCCCACCATTTTCACAGCAGTCTTATCCAGTTGGATCACTGCACCATTAGACGGGGTGGGGTGGAGTCTGAGCTTCTGACAAATGGATAAGGGCAAGATGTTACCCGAAGCTCCTGAGTCTACTAGGCACTTGTGTATATTTTTACCGTAAATGTTCAGGCCTAGCAAGAAGGGAGGATCCTCATTATTTCCCCGGAAGACAGCCACGTTAGCATCTTCAAATGAGACCGTCTTGGGTGGGCAACTAACTTCTTCCGGGTTCCCTAAGAGCTTCAGAAGGGACTTCTTCTGCTTGGGATAATTTAACAAAACCTCCATCAAGGTCATGGAGGTGGTGGTCTACTCTAACGCCTTTGTAATATCAAATCTTCCTCCTGGGAACTGGTGATTTTTCTCTGCGAGATCCTTTGCTTGGTTAGAGCTGGGACCTTTTGGAGGGGTGGGTCAATCAGTGGTATTACTCTAGGGAGGAGGAGTATCTTTGGTAGGAGGTACAGGCATGTAAGCTGGTCCTTTACCTGCTGGCTCCGGGTGTTGTATGGAGCCCGTGGGTTGGTAAAAGCATTGGCCTCAAAGGGCAGAATGGATTCATCAAAGAACCCCTGTAATTCGGACTCTTCTTCATCTTCCCCGGAAGTATCGAAGAAGATGGTATCACATGTGGAAGCACTGTGAGTTTGCTCTTGGACAGGGGGCTTTGGGGGAGCGGTGTCGTGCGTTTGTTGCCTGTCCAGCTGGGAGATCATTATGACTTTCTCCAAAGTGGCACAATTTACCTCATTGTGTGAACCTGTATCATGTAGCCGACACCAATTAGTCATGGGCTGAAATTCTACGACTGGCGTAAAGTGGGATGGTCCAGCACCATTTTGGTTGGTGTTTTGATTCGGAGGCGGGCCTCCGGTGTTAGTGTTATTATTCTATTGTTGTTGATTGGGCCTTGGCCCATTGTTGAAGTTTCTTCCCCCAGCATTGTTGTTTCATTGGCCGGAGAAGATATTTCCCCTCTGGAAATTTGAATTTTGGGGCGCGTAAGACCCGGCCTGCAGCTGACCCATGTCCATGGTTAGGGTGGATAGCATTCGCCGGAGGGACTCAACCTCGGCGGTCAACTGAGTGATAGCATCACAATGGGATGGCTGTGGTTGTTGTTGGTTTCTCAGGAAGGCAGCAGGATTGACCGAAGTCGAGGGCGACAATCCTCCAGCCGCGGACGACTGGAAGAAGGGCACTCCGGACGGTTGTGTCTGAGTTTGTTGTATCTTCTGTGGTTGGTTCCACGGGAAAACTTCCGAACCCGACGTTATCTGGGTCTGGGAGGGGTAAACATATCGCGCCTGTTGGTCAATCAAAGGTGGCAGGGGATTCACTGCCATCGACGGGGCACCTATTGCCAGGTTGGGATTGTAACCCCCGGCATAAGTAGTTCCGCCGGGGACCATGTTGAAAGGTGTGTTCTGTCCAATCCCGCCCAGGGATTTATTGAGACCGCGGGGTAACTCTAAGGTCAGGTTATAGACTTTTTCCAGAGTATCCCGGTCGCCCGGCGCGGTTGTTCTCCAGAGGAGAGTGGCAACGAAAGGGTCCATCATGTTAAGGTATGTCTGTATGGTAACATCTGGCGATGGGACAAAAGGGCCTGTGCACCTTTTCAGGGCACACTGGAACCTATTGCTAAATGCTACGAGAGGCTCATTGGGTTCCTTTCTGATGGAGATGAACTGACTGTGAGACCAGGCTGGGTCCACATGCACACGAAAGGTAGCCAAGAAGGCGTCCTCCATATCCTACCATGTGTTGATGGAGTTGGCAGGAAGGTTCAGGTACCAGTTCAACTCACTTTGTCCTAAGGACAAGGGAAACATGCGGGTCAGAACATCTTCATGCTGGATCCAGTGTCAATTCATAGCGTCTTTGTATGCCTGTAATTGTTCTTCTGCAGTCCGTGAGCCTAAGTGCTCATATCGCGGGCAAATCTTCTGCGGGTGAGAGGGTAGGTCGTTGATTGCGCCCGGAAAAGTGCCCATTGGGGACCCCGTGTTTCCAAAGTATGCAGCCATTGGGTGAACTATATGTTGGTTAGTTTGGGTACTGGTTCCCGGGACCATCTGGGGAGTTTGATTATTGGTAGATATGGTAGATCCCCAGACAACAGTGGCTGGTATGACTTTCGACGTCCGTTTCTTTTGAGAAGGAGGCTCGAGTTCGACAAACCTTCTAGGATTCGGGGTAGACCTGAGGATTCTTTCAAATTTAGCTGGGGAAAAGGACCCAATCCCACTAAAGGCTTCTCTCCTAAAAATACAACTCAGGGAACCATCAGGAGGTGTAAAATTGAAATCTTGGGAGGGGGATGAGCTCATGCCCTCCTTCTAGCACCAGTTTCTGTTGACGGGGTTTTGCTGACCGGGTCCGCCAACAGTCATAAGTTGTCACCGGGTTCTGGATAAATCGGCCAACTCCGCCTGTAAAGGTTGTTCGGGGGAAATAAATCCTCCGGGCCTTCAAGCACCTGGGTGTCAGGTCACGACGGTGCGGGGCTTGGTTGGGAGAGGTGACTATTTTTTGAGGGGGATAGCTGGTTACTTCAACTCATTTCTCCCGGAGATTTGATTTAGTGAGGGTTTCCCAGAGTATTCCACACTTTGCAAATAAAACGAAAAAGATCCTGCAGGGTTAGAAACATTTATCTAACTATAGTCATGCTGAAAAGTCTGGAACATCAACAATACTCTGAAAGATAACTAAATACCGAAGAAATGCACAACCATCAGTTAGCATTTTATCAGTAGCAGGAATAAAAAGGTCGTTAATCTACTTTAACACATTTAGAGAAAAGGACATGCAAAACGTTAAAACATGAAATACCATTAACTCGGAAGCAGAGATGATAACAATAGCATTGCCATGAATCCTTCCTTCTTCATTAATGTTCAATCCAGCAAGCACTGGTGTGTGATACAATGGTGGCTCCAAGGGAGCATCTAACTACTAAGAACAGAACAAAAGAGCATTGAGCTCTGCAACTGAACAGGCTAGAAATTACTTTGCTATTTCTTATGGATAAAAAAATCATCAATTTTGCCGACCCTTGAAAATGGATCGATTTGCCTATTTATACAACTCTCTAACCCTAACCCTAACTTACTTCATTTGAATAAAATACAATACCTGGGAGCCGGTACTACCTGTGCCACCCTACAAAATACCTGGAGACGGGATATGTCTATCATGTCAGGAGAATAAGATAAGAATATACATTGGAAGAATCAGCCTCAAGAAGAGAGCCGGAGAGAAGAAAGAAGAAAGTAGGTCCCTCTGGGATCGAGGCTACATGCCTCATAAATGGGAAATGTGGTGCCCTGTCTCCAATGTGCCAGATGTACCCTTGAACGGCGCCTCGAGAGGATCACCCTGTCAGAAACCAACTGCCGAGCCAATGCCTCTTGATGTATCCAACTATCCTCTGATAGTCTTAATTAACTGCCTCTGAAAGTGACCGGTCGGCTTCAGGGACCGGGACGCAGATCACTTTAAAGAATACAAAATTGTGGATCTGGGACTCCGGGATCTGGGAACTTACGTCCCCGAAAGAATAAAGAATACTGAATGCTCAAACTTCCCCGATTCCTGGGGAAGGCTCAAGGCTGTTTATTATCACCAAAGGCCTGAAGGAGGTGGAAAATGCCATCTTCATCAATCTTCTTCAAACTGGCCCTTCTGAATATGGCCATCTCAACTTGTTCCCCCAGTTCTGAAACATTACTTCTAAACTCGTCTGCCATCTTCGCGGCGTCATGGCCTCTGAGCACCACCTTGGTCAACTTAACCATTTTGGCCCCATCTATTCCCTCTGGAGATTGATACCGGGAGCCCACCATTTCATCAAAACATCCCAAAACTGACTCCTCGGGAGTATAAGTGTCTGCGCTGAAGGGATCCACCCCGGAAGCCTTTATTACAAAAGATTTACATAAATTAAAAGAATATTTTACTCTGTTCACCTTTCCTTGTAAGGACTCCACCAGTTGCTTGGTTACCTCCAATGTGAGGTCCAGTCTGGAGTGCTGAGTCTTTACAAAATCAAATGATTCCTCACCCAGAATTATGGATTCAGAAATTATATCTTCTCCCAGGGTGAGGAGCTCTTCAAGCTCTGCCTTCCACGCCTAGTAATTCTCAGCATCACTCTCCCACTGCTCAATTAGTGCTTCTTCCTGGCGAATAACCTGCCGGGCTGTGTATAGATTCAGGAGAGTGGATACTAGGAAATTCCAGATGTTTCCTATCTGTAGATTGGCCCATTCATCAACTGCTTGGGCTTTCTTCTTCATTACTCGCAGGGAGTCTATGTCGCTCTGCGGTAATTCTTCTGAGGTGGAGGCCTGTGGAGGGATGGCACTGATGGGTCTGGCTAGCTCATAAAACAACCCAAGAAGGTTGGCGTTCTTCTCCTTTTTTGCTTTGAGCCTCTGGGCCTCTTTCTCGTATCCGGCCTCCACTGCCCTTGCTGCTTCTTTCAGCAGGTCTACTTCACCCTGCTTTCCTCTTTTGCCCAAGTGTACCTCGGTGATATTATAGTCAGCGGGGTCTGTAGTCACTTCATTGGCATCTGGGGGAGGCGTTGCTACTATCGCAACTATTTCTCCGCCCGGCCCAGATCAGAGGGTATGAACTATCTGGGCCTTCTTTGTCTTCGGCGGGGCCTGAGCCAAGGCCATCATTTTGGCTAGAGAGATAGGGGCTGTTGGAGTGGATGGGGCTTTTCTTTTCTTGCTTTCCACCAGCCATGGAGGTGGGAGAGGTGGCCTTCCTACCAGAGTCTATTCTTCTGATGCTCTACCAGTGTCCGGCGGTGGTTGCTCCTTTTCAACATGCACCCCCTCTGCCTTTCCCATCGACACTTCTTCTATTTCCTTTTCTGCCGGCTCTTCTTCTTCGGCGACATCCTCAATCTCTATTTCTTCATCTTGGTCCCGGATGTCGATCGGTGAATCTGGACCCTGGTCGGCCTCTTCAAGGATTACTTCTTCAAGTTTTTCTTCTCCCTTTTCATCTTCTGCCCCTGGCTGGGTTTCTTCTGTCATTGGCACCTCTTTGGGCAGTATGGGAGGTATCTGGCCAAGATTCAGGGTTTGAGCCGCTGTTATTATGTGCCTCAAGGTTGCCCCCGGGAGTGGCCCTTGGAACACGGCGGCTGGGGCTATGGTTGTTCCCAAAGTTTCGGGTCTGGGTTCCCCATCGGATGCCTTTGGTTCACTTGGCAGTTGTTGGCCCATTCCCAGACCTTGAACTGCCTGAGCCCCGGAGACAATCTCCGGTCTCTGCTCTTCTATTTTCTGCTCTTCTTGTTTCGCTGCTTCCTCTTCTAGGTCCCAGAGATCCACAACCTCTTGTTCTTTCTCTGGGACTTCCATCCCTGCTTGTGTGTCGCGTCCTTGCAAGTTTCTGAATTTATCAGTTGCAAATAGATCAAACTCTTCTTCTGGAGGGGGACTGGCTGGGTCCTCTGTTTGTTCCGCCTCTTTCTCCGGTTTCGGGGAACTGGAAGAGAGGATCTCCACCTCTTTGGGGAGGGATGCCCTTGGCGCTGGTGCTACCTTTGGCTGTGTGATATTCTTTCTTTTCCTCTGGGTGATTAGAGGTGGCCCCGCATCGACCATTGCTGCTGCCTCCACGGGATCAACCCCGTTTGCACTCATCATTAGGGCTGCCAGCGATGGGGAGGAAGGGGGACAATTTGGCCCGGACATGAGTGGGGGAGTTGCCAGATTCGTCAATAGTTGCTCCCTCATTTGTTGGGAGGCAGCCATAGATTGCTGAAGCTGCTCTTGTATGGGAATCTGCTGCGTGGACGGGGTTAAGGCTATCCCCTTTCGTTTGGCTGCACCCTGTGCAGAAATCCCAGCTGGTGAAGATGTCCCGGCCCTCAGAGTTGATCTTAATACCGGCGGTGAAGTTACTCTTGATACCGGTCGGGGACCAAGGCGCGCACTCCCGGGGCACACCTGCTTGAAATATGTATGACTTTGCTCGATGATTGCCTGAGTGAAGTCCTCAATTGTGTGATCTCCTTGGGTGGCCCAATTTATCATGGGCAGTGCCAATTTATCAATCCCCTTTTCCCAGTACTGGGGATCTGTGGTAGGGGTGGTGTCAGAAAAGCCCTCTGGGAATCTCCAGAGCTTTAGCTCCTGCATCATTCCAGTCATTATTCTATCATAATGCCGACTGCGCACATCCATATCATCCTGGCGATCTTCCCAGAAGTCTTCTATGTGTGCTTGGTGGGGCTCCGAGGCCCGAGGCAGTGCTACTGCGATTCGGCCATGCAGATCAAAGTTTTTCCGCACCAAATAAAACTCCTGCAAGTTGTAACTTTTAAGCTCGTTGTCTGCCTCCTTTGCGGCGGCCAGACTGCAGGTATAGTTCCCACAAGAGATCGGGAATGAAACACTGGTGACCTTCTTGTGGCCCAA
>MU224295.1:769271-785605 GCA_018584345.1 Thuja plicata | reverse complement strand
AACCTTTCAGATAGACCAGACATGGTATGCAAACTGAAGAAAGCACTTTATGGACTTAAATAGGCCCCAAGAGCTTGGTATGAGAGACTAGATGGTTATCTCACCAAGATTGGATTCAAGAAAGGAGAAGCATATTACAACTTGTTCACAAGAGAAACACCTGATGGACTACTATTAGTTGCCATATTTGTTGATGACATTATATTTGCAAAAGAAATGTAGAATGAATTTGAAATGAGCATGATTGGTCCTATAAAATACTTTGTAGGACTGAATGTAAATCAAACAGATAAATGAATATTCATTAATCAGTCAAAATATGTGAAAGAAATATTGAAAACTTTCAAGATGTAGGATTGCAAGCCAGTATGCACTCCTATGATCACAGGAAGTAAACTTTCAAAAGATGATGATTCCACAGTAGTTGATAAAACATTGTACAAATCTATGATTGGAAAGCTTATTTGTCTAACTCAATCAAGACCTGACATATCTAATGTAGTTGGCATTGTTGGAAGATTTGTAGCTGAACCCAAGCATAATCACCTAATGGAAATCAAGAGAATATTCAGATATCTTAAGGGAACTATAGACTATGGTTTATGGTATCCTAAATCAGAGAATACACAACTTCATGTGTATACTGATGCAGATTGGGCAGGTTGTATTGATGACAGAAATAGCACTTTAGGAGGAGCAGTATTTCTTGGAGAAAAGTTGGTGTCTTGGACAAGCAAGAAGAAAAATTGTATTTCTCAGTCAACAGCAAAGGCAGAATATGTTGTAGCAGCACTGAACTGTACAATAATTATTTGGATCAAGAAGATGGTTAAAGACTTTGGTATTTAGGTTGACTATCCTATTGTTATTCATTGTGATAACACAAGATCAGCTAGTAGACATTTTCACAAAGCCTTTAGCAAAGGATACTTTTGAGTATCTAAGGGAGAAGTTGGGAGTAATTCCGTCTCCTAAGTCTGATTAAAGAAAGCAGCAAGTACATCAGTCCTATGTGACTGATGAATGGTTGACTACTCTACTTCTAGAGTAGTACCTATGCATAATGGTTAATGGTTCCCTTTGCCGTTGATGTCAATGGGGGAGTATATACAAATAAAAATAAGACAAACAAGGAAAACAGACAAGGAGCTTATACTATGGGGGAGTAAAGGAACATAGTGGGGAAGTATGACAATGGGGGAGTTTACAAATAAAACACAATCCAGGAAACTGAAGCAGTATAGATGAATCTTTGATGAGGATATTGAGAAGATTGTAAAAGAAAGAAGACACCATGAACAGAAGTTGTTTTTATATCATATGTTGCCATCAATGCCAAAGGGGGAGATTGTTGGAGATTTGATTTTGAATAGTTGATTGTTTGTATGTTTGTCATTGATGACAACATATAATACACAACAGTACTTTTGTATGTACTTATCCATATGATGACATGAAGACCAGTGTGGATAAATACATGTTTTTGACATGCTTATTATGCTATGTTCATACACGCAGACCCAGATATGAAGTTTTAGTAAAGATATGTAATTCTGTTATTGATGGTTACAATTCTGGAGGATTAACAATTTAAGGCTGACGTATGTAACGTTTTGATCAAGTTGCACGTATCTTCTAGATATGTGTGTGTATATTCATGATTATTTATGAGTTTTTGATATTAATCTAAACGCGCCAAACATATTTCAAGAAGATTGCAAAGTTATGATTAAATTGGTGAAGCTGACTTAGTGAAGCAACGCGTCTGTTCAACATTGACTTGCACGGTTATAATTATGCTTGCATGCTTAGTAGAGCTGACAAGGATGTTATGAAGAGTCATCTAACAGGTTCCATGATCTCATACTCACTGTATGTACTTATAGAAGGTCATTTGTGATAAGAAGAGTTGCGAAAGCCAGAGATTAGAAAAGCAGAGCAGAGTGTTAAAGCAGCAGAGCTATATTTATCATATGTTGATAATATAGATACTTATGTTGAAGCATTCAGAATGCAGAGTAGATTTTTATATTTCTTTACAAGAGGTTAAAGAATCGGTGCATAAAAGGGACTAATCAGACAAGCAGTGTCACACACAATAGTTCATCTTATTGATACAGTGTGTATCAAATATCCAGAAGGTTATAGCCTTCACCACTTGGACAGTGAGTCCTCCACCCCTAATAGGGTTATTGTAAAAGACTCCTAACAGGGTCCAACCCTTAACCAGGTCAACTATACTACTGCATTGTATTGTACAACTCCTAATAGGGTTGAAGAATCTTTTAACAGGGATTACTATAATCAGTATAGTTATTTGTGGGTAATAATTCCCACCGGGGTTTTTACCATTTGGTTTCCCCGTAACCAAATTGATGTGTTTTGTAATGTGTTATCTGAATGTGCATTTAATTTATATCAGTCTGTATTAATAAGTACAAAAGATTTAAAGTTGCTGATAACTGATTCACCCACCCTCTTAGTTATCCCTGAAGTATTCTAACAGGAACAAAAGAAATAGAATTAGAACAATGGTCCTATGAGATATTATTACATGTTGGTATGTAGAATCCCAAATATCAAGGAGAGAAATATGTGCCAAACTTTGAAACACCACAAAACATTCATGTACCTTTTGTTAACACAAGCTCATATTCAAGAGGTGGAAGAAGCAACAGAAGATGATCCAAAGGTACCATTAATAGCAATGACTACTAAAAGCATGTCCCAAAAAATAAGATTCACATCCTAACTGAGGGTAGTTGATCATGATCACACATGTCTTGTATTTTACACACTTTGATCCACAGGAGGCTAATCAGTTACATCAGGTAACTATTGTTGAATTCTTAAATAGGTCTGACAATGAAATAACTGACTCTCATGATTATGAGTGGGATGAGCTATCTGTTGCCACCGAGGACATTGAAATAGATGTGATTCACATGTTTACAGCTCCATCAACAACTAGAGAGCATTCTACTACTACTCCTGACAATGTTTATGTTCCTGAAGTAGAGGAGGAATTCCTTCCCCCAATCATTGATGAAGAGACTGGTGTTCTCCTAGATCTAGAAGAAATTCAGAGGCGGCAGGCTAGGAGCCTCCTCCTACAAAGAGATGAAGATCAAGGTTCCACTGACGAGTCACTAGAGTTTGGTCCACATATTACTAACAATGACCCTTTTAATGATGATCTAACTCTTATTGATCTAAACATCGAAGAGATTAACCTAACAGAACATGATATGTCAGTTAATAGTCTTGACGCTAACGCGATGTTGTCCTTCCCAAAATCTGACTCCTTGTCTTTAGTAAACCCTAACTTAATTGATTGGACAAATTCCAATCCTACTCCTATCATGAACTTTCCTAATGATTACACTTTTCCTTTCTATCTAAACGCTTGTGAACCCTATCCTTCTTCTACCAATGTAAGGAGCATGAACATGTCACAGGAGGATATCAAGCTTCTCAGTCACAAATTTAAAAATAAAAAGAAGAAAGGAACTGATGGTGAAAACCACGTTATGGCAGTATCAGTTTCTAAAATAGTAAAAACAAAAGACATATCTAATGGTGAAAAACTCTCAGAGGCGCTAAAGGATGAGATTCTTGATATCCTCCTGAACACTTTCAAGAAAGATCTTCAGGTTTGATAGAGCCAACAAAGCCAGTTAACTTGGGCACAACTGAAGTTCCTCAAATTGTTCACCTAGAACAATCTTTGTCAAAAGAGGAAAAGGTACAATTCACTGAGTTCCTGAAAGATAAAAAGAACAAATTTGCATGGTCTTACATAGATATTCCTAGGCTAGATCCTAAATTGATAATGCACCACTTATCTATAGCACCTGGGATCAAACCCGTAAAAAAAAACTAAGAAAGAAGCATCCTCATGTTGCATTACTGGTGAAAGCGGAGCTAGAAAAATTATTAAAAGTTGGATTCATCAGAGTCATTGCTTATGCAAGATGGATTTCTAATGTATTCCCCCTATTTAAATTAGATAAATCTATTAGGATTTGTACAAAATTTAGAGACTTAAACAAGGCATGCCCTAAGGATGATTTTCGACTGCCTAATATTGACATGATCATAAACCTCATAGAAAGCTACCAAATGTACTCATTAATGGATGGTTTTTCAGGCTATAACCAAATTAAAATTGCTCCTAAAGATCAAGAGAAGACCACATTTACATGCGCATGGGGCACCTTTTGCTGGAACCTTATGCCATTTGGATTAAAGAATGCAGGTGCTACATATCAAAGAACCACGACCACTATATTCCATGATATGATGCATAAAAACATGAAGGATTACGTGTATGACACCTTAGCTAAGTCAAAAGAAAGGAATACACATATTGATGACTTAAGGAAAATATTGGATTGTATGGAGCAATTTCAACTCAGGCTCAATCCCAAGAAGTGTGGCTTTGGGGTCCAAACAGGAAATCTCTTAGGATTCATTGTTTCAGCAAAAGGAATTGAGGTAGACCTGGAAAAAATGAAAGCTATACTAGAAATGACTCCTCCACACAACATCAGTCAAATGAGGACATTACAAGGAAGACTCTAGTCAATCAGGCAATTCATGTCACAACTTGCAGATAGAGCACAACCCTTTACCAAATTGCTACATAAAGGTGTCACCTTCAAATGGGATGAACATTGTGAAGCCAACTTCAAAGAATTAAAAGAGTACCTGGCTACTCCTCTGATTCTCATGGAACCCATTCATGAAAAGCCATTACTCCTGTATATTTCAGCTATAGCCACATCACTAGGAGTATTTCTCGCACAAGAGGATGAAACTAAAAAAGAAAGAGAAATCTACTACATTAGTAGAATACTAGTGGCCTATGAACTCAATTATAGAATTATTGAGAAAGCATGCTTAGCAGTTGTCTTTGCATCACAAAAATTGAGACATTACATGCTATCACATACAGTAAAGCTCATTGCAAAGATAGATCCTTTAAAGTACCCCCTGAGCAAAATGGCATTAACAAGACGTCTAGCAAAGTGGGTCATTATTATGAGAAAATTTTCCATTGAATATGTAGATAGAAGAGCTATTAAAGGACAAGTCCTCGCAGATCAACTAGCTGATTCACCACTCCAAGATGATGAACCTTTAAGGATTGAATTTCCTGATGAAAAAATTATGTATCTAACTGAGTCTCCATGGAAGATGTACTTTGATGGTTCCTTCACGCAACAAGGCTCTGGAGTAGGGGTTCTATTCATGACTCCTCAAGGATACAAGATAACAAAGTCCTACAAATTAATGTTTCCATGCACAAATAACATTTCTAAATTTGAAGCATTGGTAAACGGTCTTAAACTTGCTATGGAGTGGAAAATTATAGAGTTACACATGTATGGTGACACCCAGCTCATTATCAATCAAGTAAATGGAGATTATCAGATGAAAGATGAGAAGTTGATGCCCTACAAGCAACTGGTTGATGACTTAAAGAAGTGCTTTGTCTTCATCACATTCCAACAGATACCAAGAACAAAGAATAAGGCTACAGATGCCATGGCTACACTGGCATCCATGTTACAACTAGAGGAACATCAATTTTTCTGTGACTTCTTGGTGGAAGAATTATCCTACCCAGCCTTTAATACCCTTGAATACCAAGTAATTTGTGCTCTGAACACCCAAGACCAATCCTGATATGCTAAGATCATTGCTTACCTCACTGACCAAACTATACCCAATATTCTATCCAGAAATGAGAAACGAGCCTTGATTAGGACATCATTGTGTTATGTCCTCATAACTAATAAATTATATAGACTAGGTCTCGATGGTACACTTCTTAGGTCTTTAGAATATGAAGAGTTAGATCGCGCATTAAAAGAAGTCCATGAAGTTGTATGTAGATCCCATTCAAACAACTTTTCATTAGCTAAAAAACTACTTAGAGTTGGCTATTACTGGCCTACAATGGAAAAGGACGCTATTCACTTTTTGAAGACATGTCATAAATGCCAAACACATGGAAATCTCATCCATGCTCCTTCCAGAGAACTCATACCTTTCATAACACATTGGTCATTTCAGTAATGGGCCTTTGACTTGGTTGGACAAATATATCCTAATTCTTCAAATGAACACAAGTTCATCATTATGACCACCAAGTATTTCACAAAGTGGGTTGAAGTCCTGCTGCTAATCAAATCCATTAGCAAACAGGTGGCTATGTTCATCTTGATCTACATTATCTATAGATATGGGATACCCTCTTCAATTGTAACAGAAAATGGGGGCCAATTTAAAAACCAAGACATTGACGACCTTTACGCACAGTTCCACATCACTCAACATTGCTCCTCAGTATATTATCCTTAAGGTAATGGAAAATCTCAGGCATCTAACAAGAATACTCCCAAGATCCTACACAGAACTGTGAGTAAGTCTAGCAGAGACTGGCATTTACAACTAAATCTGGCACTTTGGGCCTACGAAACAAGCATCAGAACACCAAATGGAACCATGCCATTTGTCCTATTCTATGGTGCTGAGGTAGTACTACCTATTGAGGTTGAGATCCCATCTTTGTGTTTATCTTTACAAGGTCTTGTTACTGATGAACAATAATGCATTGATAGGGGAAATTCTTTGGATTTAGTTGATGAGAGCAGACAACAGGCATTCGATCATCTCAAGGTGTACCAAGAACAAATGTCCAAGGGGTACAACAAAAAGGTCAAACCATGACAATTTCAAGAGGGGGATCTTGTTCTAAGAGAGAATCCTAAGAACTAGCCTAATAGAGAATAGAAAGGAAATTTTGAACCTAATTGGTTGGACCCTTATGTAATTACGACAACTTTTGGGACTGGATCTTATTAGCTAGCTACACCTGAGGGAGATGTCCTTCTGGATCCCATCAATACTCTACATTTGAAGTGATTCTACGCTTGATGTCTAGCTAGCAGAGCCTGTACAGTGGAAAGACTCAAAAAATACCAAAAAAATCAAAAAATTGATCTTGAAGAAATCCAAAAACAATGGAAAAAGTCCTGAAAAAAAAGGTATCCTTGGTGAAAACCTAGCCACAGGCGACTTGATACTACACAAACACTCAAAAAAAGAAAAAATTGAAAAAAAAATTGAAAAAGAGAAAAGGGCCTTGATGAAAACCTGGTAAAACAGGCATCCTGGTAGTAAAAAGCATGAGAAAGTTTTTCCGAGTGGTGAAAACCTGGCAATCAAGCATCACTTGTATTCTACGCTCTATCTATCAATGCATTTATGATACTAGACCTTCATGATTACACCTATGCTATGAGTTGACTTTGTTTCCTTACCAAAATCTTATCCTTGCTTGGGATTTTTTCTGCATTTCTGTCTTAGGACCAAGTCATTCTACACTAGGGGCATTCTTGCTAGCATGTTAGGTTGTGTCTGCTAGGTCATCGTAAGATGGTTTGACTTGTGATACAATGCTTCTCGATACTTGCACCGCCTATCACTTTCCCGAAACAAGGATGACACAAAAAATTCACTAACATAAATGGTGTTCATAAGCACTACATTGGATTGCAAATAGGAATAAGGTTATACACAAACATGGGACACATATTTCTTGAATTCCAAATTTTGATTGATGAATCTCTACTGCGCTTGAAAAATGAATCAATAGAATTTCCCAATACTACTTAAACACAATTTGATCTTGGTTTGATTATAACTCTTTTATGAACCGATGATGTTTTAACTAGGGGCATATAAGTAGTTATAAGTTTTCTTTGATTGATTCTCAATTGATAATTGTTGTGTTCCGAGTTACTCCATGACATCTGCGCAAAGACAAAGAGTTGCAAGGACAGTGGGCATAACATTTTCTTGGTTTTATGCATGTGGCGATTGTTCCAAATGATCCTATAAATTTCACCTAACTTGGATGTTTATGGTAAGAGCTGCCAACATGAGTGGATAGCCGCATATATCTCAATCTTTGTTATGTGTAAACTACGATGAGGTTGAAGTGATTTCCTTGTTAGTTTACTAAAAACTTAGATTCTCACTAAGGTATACGAAGCATAATGTACCCAAGGATATGAATTTTCAACGTCATTGCGGGTCCAATGTCTTACCTTACACATATTTTGATATAGTAAAGGGAAGGTGACTAATTTGTTATACTGCCTTCTATGCCTTGATGCCTAAGTCTATTTCTGACATTTCATCCAATAAAAATAGTATTCATACTTTCATAATATCAGTGGGTATTAGTGATTGTTGTACTATCTGGTGGTATCTATTCTGACTAGTGCCCAATGATGATAAAAATGTTACAATATCTACAAATCAGTGACAAGTCCTAAGAGTCTTCATATAGCTGCATTTAGAGATTGCATGATGCATTTTTTAAAGAACACAGGCATAAGGAATTTGAGCTCAAAATGATTTCAATTTTCTTCTAAATCCAAGTTAATTGCATCAATTCAATATCACTGATATTCATATCATTGCAAATCCATAGCATACAGTTTGCATTCATAAAATGAGAAAGCAAAAATACAGAAACAAAGCATTTATGCATTTCATTTTACATCCTAAGTGCATCCATACATTTTAATTGCATAAAGAAAAACTCAAAAACATACATTTGCATATTCACATAGTATCATTTGAAACACATTTATATCAGTGATAAAACCAAAATGCATAAAAGATGTCATCATCTACAAAACTAACTCATAATAAGACCAAGATAACCATAATCACATGTGCAAAAACATCTAATCAAAGCAAAGAGAACTCATGAAACATGTCAGAATCCAAAATAGCTGCATCAGATATATATCAACTCATAGTACAAATCAAAAATATGGCACAAGTCTACACAAAGAGTATAAGAGTACCATAATGATAGGAAGAATTAGATATACATGTATAAAGTGTCATCGTACAAAAGGATGATCTCAAAAGGATCCAAATATACAATATAATCTAAAAAATGTGGGACACAGTACAAAATCAGCTCTGGCTTCCCCCCTCTCCCTAATCTGGAGGAGGAGGAGGTGGTACAAATGGAACTCGTGGAGGAGGCATGGCCCCCTCTAACTATTGCGCTAGGCATGAAAATGATATGGCTCTCTGCCCCTCTGGCACTGCAGTATGGTATAAAGCATAATAATATGTAGCCCTCTGTGTCTGATGGACTGTAGTCTGAGCATGTGTATCTCCCTCTTCTCTGAGCCTCTCTAATTATGTATCTCTATTAGCAAGCAAATCATATTCTACTGTGATCCTAGCATCTGTTGAAGTCATTCTGGCCTCTAATGTCTTGATCCTCTCCCTAAGATTCTCTCGCTCCTTCTCATACTGAGATAAGGGATCTCTGTCCCTGCCCGAACCCTTGCCAGGATCCTTCCCTAAAGGCCTATTCTGTGCCCTATCCTGTGGCTGCTGCTGTTGCTACTATCTCTGCTGATCCTGAGGCCCACTCCTCGCAATCCAAGTATAGCCGCTATACTACATCTGTCATATCATCAAAAAGATGTTTCCAGTACTCTACCTTCCTCAGATGGGGCTTCTGAATCAACCCTACGTACATATATACATAAGGCTACTTAGGTGCTCACTGCCTGTCTACAATAGGTTGTCACTGGAATGTGCTCCCAGGCCCAAATCTGCAAAATAAAGATCCCTACAGTCATACTCTGGGTATACTAATAAACAATCTCATGGAGCTCCTGATACATGTGGGTCAGAATATAGCTACCCCATGCAGATCTCCATCTAGAGACGACCAGCTGCTCAAGCATATCCACCCATCCTACAAGGAACCCATTTTGTCCTCTGTTTGGCATCAGGATGCCACCAATCAAGCCCGCCAAGTATACAGATAGACGATCATAATGATTGCACATGTAATCCCATGAAATGTGTCTCTGAGCATTAGTATCATCCTGGAAGAACTGAGGATCTACACCTATGACAACAACAGAAGTCGCCTCAAATCGTACCTCTCGACCCATAACTGGAATGTGAAGGATGCGCCACACATGCTTGGGTGTGACTGTCATCTCCCCGGTCGGGAGATGGAAGGTGTTGTGCTCTGAGTGCCATCTCTCAGAAAGAGCAGTCAACAACCCCTAATTCACCCTAATATTGGGTAAATTGATCAACTATCGTAATCCTACATGGACCACTACATCCCGCTCATCATCTGATAGTAGTCTGGCCAAGGCAAGAACACACCCCGGGTATGTCCCTTTAAATGCTACTACCTCAAAATCAACCTATTTTACAAAGATGGCAGTTAAATAAAGATAAATCAGTATTCTATGTATGACAAATATGCAGAAACATACTCAGCTAAGTGCTTCAAGGTCCATAGATAAAAGACGGTTCACAGTTAACAAACATTCTAAGTCTAAAAATGAGATGCAATCCTGGATAAACAGGGTGCGATCTCTTTTACCAGATACGTTCCTAGAAAAATAGGATGAGATGGAGAATGTTGTGTATGATCCCAAAAATACTGAATGTGACCCCAAAAATGGGGTATGATCCTAAAATGCAGGGTATGACATTACCCTAATTTCATATGCTAAACTAAGCCAAAATGGGGCAAATTGGATATGATCCAGGAATTACTAGATGCGACACAAAAATCTGGGAAAACAAGATGTGATCAGAGAAAAACCGGATGCAACGTGGGTTTCACAGGGTGTGATCCAGAATCCCGGATTTGACCCATAATTTAAAGGGGTATTAAAACTACAAAAATGCATGAAAATCAAAATTGCAAAATTCACAAGGTAGTTTTACGGGTACTTACCAGAGGTGCGTAATCGGTCGGGCGCTGATGTTGATGGCTAAGCTCAAAATGATGCTTCCTGATTGGGACCACCATCTTCTCTATACAGCTCTAGAATTTACTATGGATAAAAGTGAAAATGAATAGTAAAATGGTGATTTTTGACACATATAAATATGGCTTTTTGAGCTTTTTTTAAGGGTTCCGAAACTCCTCCCGGGAAACTAAAACTCTATTTTTGTTATCTTTTTGATCAATCAGGAACCAAATCAAAGGTGCGTAAAGAATTTTACCCAGTGCAGTACAATCTTTATGACAGTTCCTTAAAATGCAGAATTGCTCCATATGTTCCAAAACTCAGTTTTTCAAGTTCTATATCATTCAAATTGCACATTACATCAAAAATCTTGGTCAGACATCATTTTATTAGTTTCAAAACTCCCATTTTCAATGTAATTAACTTGTTACCCGTGTGTTTACTCTTAAACACACCTTCTTTCCTTCACTCCTTATAACCCATTCTTTCTTTCCCTACCCGCTCCCGCAAGTGCTATATCATTTCACAAGAGGGATTTTTATTCTTTTCCTTCGATTTTCTTCCCAAGGGGCCATGATCACACCATTATTAATCAAAATTCTTGCTCGAAACAACATTAAAATGACTTCATTATCAAAAAAACTAAAACCCATGACAGTTCCTTGACTAAAGTCAGAACTGTTCGATTGAAGCCTTCGGTTCTCACAAGATGGATATCCTATGTCTACATATTCTCACATTCTTATTAAGCTCCTAGTAGCTTCATAATTACTTTTTGAACAACCAAGTTTGGAATCAGTATTATCAATCTTTGGATGACAATCAAGTTCAGAATTGGTATCTTTAAGATATTTGCTTATTGACCTTTGTCCGATCGAGTTCAAAGTCAATTCTATTAGTTTAGTTCAATCAAGTGTAAGACTCATCTCATCGGGCATTTCATTCGATCAAGAGTGAAATTCTCAAACTTTCTGAAGTCAACATCAAAAACTTTCTTTGAATCAATGCGCTGCTCACACATCAATTCAAAGAGAGGAAAATGTAACCACCCTAATTTGGTGTGCTCTGTCTATAGACCCTATTTTCCCTAAGTGTGATCATACCCCCAATTATGTCCAAACAACTCTTCAATCTGCTAACATAATTCATTCAAAACACATTTAATCTCCAATTTTATTAATCACCTTAGCCAATCAAAATAAAATCAATACAAATCAATACCTGGCTAAGGTAATTAATTTAAAAGGAAATAAATAAATCCCTATTATATCTAAATCACTTGCAAAGCCTATCCTTCTAGCCTAAATTAATCTAATTAATTGGCTATAGTCCTAATTAATTATCCAAAGAAATCAAAAGCTTAAATAATTAATTTTCCTATTTTTGAATGAATATATTAAATATAATTAATTTTATCAATATTCCCCTTAACCCCTAACCTAACCTATCTCAAACACCTTAACCCTGGGTTCAAACCCATCCCAACCTATTCCCCCATGCTAAGCATATTTCTATCAAGTATCACTATCTGAGAGAACAAGTGAAAGCAAAGGAAGTGATACTGGAATATGTTCAATCAAAGGAAAAATTAGCTGATATATTCACCAAGCCATTACCGAAAGATACATTTGAGTACCTGAGAAAGAGACTAGGGGTATAACCCTTGTCTATCGATCAGTAAGCTGACTAGAAGGTTACATCAGCCTATAACAAATCAGAAGATCATTCATGTTGATGCAAGCATAGAGATGGATAGTAATAGATTCATTTGTACATAGCAAAGTACAAATATATACCGAAAACCACATTCAATGCATTGCTGATGGATAGGGAAATTCAAGGAATATATTATAAAAAGGATAGAAGATGATATAGAAGAAAATTGTTTGGCATTGTTGTCAAAGGGAGAAATTATCTCATTATTAGGTTATCAGGAGGGAGAGAAACTCTCATCAGTATAAAAGAGAGATTATATCATTATCCAAAGGGAGAGATTGATTACAAATGAAATATCCATCAAAGGGAGAGCAGTAAAAGAAGGAAGAGAATACACACAAAGGGGGAGATGACTCAATGCTGTCAAAGGAAAAAGAGATTATCAAGAAGAGGAACAATCAAGGTAGAATACATATCAGAATAGAGAAAGAAGTTGCTACATCTATCCAGAGAAGGGATTGAAGATTGAAGACACCACTCTACAAGAAACAAATCTAAGCCATTTGAGGTTATCGAGAGCCAGACATTTGTAATAGTTACAATAGGAAAGATTGATGAAACTATTATATTTCATATTGTATTAGTAATAATAGAGTGTGATAATGTAGTATGTTGCCATCAATGCCAAAGGGAGATATTGATGACATGTAACTGATTGAATGTTTGAAGATGTTAAGTTGATCACTGAAATGTAGAAAGATAATGCAAGACATTAAATCAGTTAATGGATTGTATTTTCATTGATGTCAACTTGAAATAATCTAACCGGTTATAATCAAAGTGTAAAAGACTTCAGAGAATCAGAGAGATAAATATTATGCTTTCAGTAATGCATAAAAGGCAAGCATTCACTATGTGACTTCAAACACTGACGGCTAGTGGAACCCAACGGACAAAGATCACCGAAAGTTAAGACACAGTGATGCCCGAGTAAAGAAATTGACGAGCATTACCGATGAGAAGAATCACAAGCATACCCGACGGTCAGAATCATAGTGTAACCCGATGGACAGACAAACCCAAAGAACAAACAACCCCAAGGGAGAAGCCCAGGGAGAACTAGAGTGTTGACCGAAGCAAATAAGAGTTAAAACATCAAAATTAACTAGAGTTTAGAAATGACAAAATATCTAGCTGGAAGAGCTAAATATAGACTTAGTTGGTAGTTATCATTGTTTTCATCGACAAGATAAAACCAAAGATAATTAAATGATTTAAAGCTATTTTGTCTAGTTGGCAAGAAAATCTCTGCGAGATGAAACACGATTTTTTCTTTAAATCTGATTGGCAAAAATTGTGGATCACACCAAGATCAAGAAAATCAAGAACCTAGAAACGATGATATCATGTCTATAAAGAGACAACTTAATTCATTACGAATTAAGGGGAGTGAATGAAAAAGAGGATGGTAGAGAGAAACTGATGAAGAACAACTTCATATAGTCCTGATCAATCAAGATGAGGAAAGAGCTAAAGATTTCTGCAGACACCGAGCAATAGAGCATAACATCACTGAGAAGAATAGAAAGTGGAGCAAAGGTATTGAAAAGATATATTGATAAAATTGGTTTTATGAGCATATAATATATCTGAAAATATGCAAGTATAAGTTGTATATGTGAAGAGATCATACTGTTTCAGTTTAACCATTGTTACAGAAAGTCTCTTAACTAGGTAGGATTTAAAGATCCTTTCTATATTGAGATACATCCCAAGGAGTATCAAAAAGTTTGATCATGAAGATAGCATGAGATGACAGATACCATTTGACAAACTAGAAGAGTTTGGACAAGGAAGGTAGCATAGAAATGCCCAATATCAAGTGACAAACTAATATTTTAAATCCTCTAAAATGGTCACACCTAACAGTGTGTTTGTAACCTTTAACAAGGTTGGCTCTTCACCAAGCTCACTTCAGAAGAGTGAAAATTTTGGGTTACCAGTTCCAAGTGGTTTTTCCTTTAACAGGGTTTCCAAGTTAAAAATTCATGTGTCAATGTGTTTATGAGTCATTACTTTAGTGTTTTGCATTACACATAGCTAATCTGGATTGATCGGTATACTCTAAGTAATTTACTATTTTTGGTAAATGAAAGACTATTATTCGGTAAACATACAAAATAAGGTTTAACAAAACATTTCGAGTAGTAGTAATTTGATAAGTACATTTGGATGCATTCATCGTATAGGACTAAAGATAACTAGAGGCTTAATATTGTGGTACTAATTTTTTTGGTTGATTAATTAGAATATTTTTGAGGCCACTGATTCACCCCCCTCGTCTTAGTTATTACTAATACACACACACACACACACACACACACACACACACGTGTGTGTGTATATATATACATATGTGTTTATATATATAAATATATATATGTGTATATGTATATATACACACATATACACATATTTGTGTATACACACACACACACACACCCACACACCTATCATGTCACCGATCTGACGAGATATTAAATTTTCTTTTGCAAAAATTGGAATTGGAATTCAAAATTCCAACTCCGCCTATTTAGGTGGAAGATTGATATGCCCATTTTGGGGCAAAATTGGAATTTCATAATTCCAATTCCATTTTTATTCATGGACCCAAACATGGAATTTGGCATTATCCGAAATTAGAAAATGCCAATTCGAGTCTAATTCTAGCCCCCAAACGAGCCCTATATAAAAGATTTCAAAATGAAATTATGAAAAAGTTTGAAAGCAACTGAGTTTTCTTCATAGAATTTAATATTTTTTAAAAGTTCTTCATATATTTCTTAAATTAATGTTTATATTCTACACTTTTATAATGAAGCTTACTTATTGATTTAAAGTGGTGATTGAAACACAAAATAAAACAATTAAAAATAGTGACCAATAAAATATCTTTTAAAAAAATTAAAAATTCTTGAAAAAAAATATTTTATACATATGAATTTTCCCTAAATTAAGTTTTAAAAATTGAAAAGAAAAATATCAATCAAGAAAATAAATTTATACATCATTTGTTATATTAATAAAAATTTTAAAATAATAAATAATAAATATAATATATGAATAATTAATTATAAAAAATAACTAATTAAAAATTTAATAATTTAATTACTTATAAATTATAATATATCATTTTCGTAAAATAAAGAGAGACAACTTTTACATTGCCCTTCCAATATAAAGCTCTCATCATCATAAAAGAGTAAAAAGTGAAGGGAAGAAAAACATACCTACATTCCTTGTCAGATTTGTTGGGTGCAAATATTTGGCCCCTTAGTCATTGTCGTCCCGTGGATTTCAATGCACTCTTCCTTTTCTGTGTTGTGCATTGTGTCCGACTAATGGATGTTATCTTTGCAATTTTTTTGTCCTAACAACTAAATTCAACAAGTATATATTAGAATATTTTCGTTCTCCTTTTATCTAGAAGTACTGGTGGTGGGATACATGGGGGCCATCTAATAAACTTTTGTCCATTTTGAAAAACAATGGGTCGATTAATGCGACTTTACTTTTTTAAACAAGTACCACTTAGTGGCCTTTACTTACCGTAATTAGTTATAATTATAATTATATATGTAAATTTAATTATTAATATTAATTATATTTTAATTAATAATTATTTACTAAAATAAAATTATAATAGATTAAAAATTAAATGATATAGTACTTTTATATTATATATTATAGAATAATATATTATATATTGTAATAATTATTTATAGCATATATATATATATATATATATATATATATATATAGTAAATATTTTAGAATACATAATAA
>MU224295.1:746241-756512 GCA_018584345.1 Thuja plicata | reverse complement strand
AAAATAAAGTATATAATAAAATTTAATAAATTTATAAAATAGAATAATATTATATAATAAAGTATATAATTTAATTATTAGGACTTGCCCCTCCCAATGCTACTAGCTATATATATATTATATACAGTATAATATATATAGAGAAAGCTAGATATATCGAGGCTTTAATTTCCTTTCAAAAATTACATTTAAAAATTAAAGTCTTGATATCTCTCGGCTTTCTCTATATATATTATACTGTATATAATATATATAGCTAGTTTTTATTCTGAATCATAACAATAAAATTTAAAAAACTGTAACAAGAATATAGTACATGAACAGTAAATGCTAGTTACTTTCCTTTTTGGGGGGATCTATAATGTTTTATCAAGATTGGATTTCATAGACTTTCAATCTCTTGCAACTACTTCTACCACCCAGATTCTTTCTAGGGTTGATTGATTTTTCATGTGATGAAAATTTTGCAGTTGTGGAGGACGGGTTTGGAAGTCATGGCTTTGGTTGGGAAACATTTTTCCCTACCACCATGCTTGGGTTGCAACCAGGAGGCTCTGCTTACTCTTTGGCGATGTCTCCCTCTCCTAGCAGTGCTCCTTTTAGGTTTATCTTAGCAAGGCTTTCTGGGTTTGATGGGGCTATGCAGAATGGGAATTCTTCCCCGTGGAGTCAATGGTGAAAGGGTATCTAAAGAGCACATAATTTTAGAATCGTTTAGAGCATACAATTTCACCAGTCTTTAAAAATCATTTTGGTTCTTTATGTCAAATGTTAAAAGCTCACAAATCTTAAAATTAATTACTATATAATTCAATTAAAAATTATTATGTAAACCAATTATATTATAGTAGTCTTTTATATCTCCAACTTTTATATTTCATCATTAAATTGAATTTGATATAAAAGATTGTATTGAATATAATTGGTTATTCAATATAATTCATGACATTTTATCCTAGCTCTACTATAGACATGGTTATTGAATATGATGTGTTGGCACTTAAGGATTAATCTTAGTATTATAAGGGAATAAAATCTCTTGTACATAAATTTGGGCGAGTCAAATACATACAACTAAGGATTTATGTAGAGTTGAAAATTATAAATTGAAATATTTATTTTGGATATTAGATTTCCAAGAAAGAGTTTTTTATTTTGAATTTAGTAATGAACTTATCACCCTAAACAATTGATTAATCAAGTCGGAAACTGCAAAGAGTTAAAGTTATGACTAAAAGAGTTACTTTACCGAGCTAGATAGAGTCAGTTGGTAGAATGTTATGTGAGTTAGTTACAGTTACCAAAACTGAACACCGAAGTTGAGTTAGACATCGAGCAGTGAATAAAGACAATTACCAAGTTGCAAAGCAGTTTTTACCGAGTACATGATATTGATAATAAATGATGATAAGATCAAATTTAATGGGAATTGATGATGAGCTGGATGAGGATATGAATTAAATGAAGTTTGTTAGAATATCTACGAATGGGAAAGTTCAATGAGAAGATCTAAGGCGAAGATCAAGCAGTTTAACTGAATTGTGAGAGTTCCAAGAAAAGTACAAGTTTTGAGGTAAAATTGAAATGGTTTATCGAGTTGTGAATTATGAAGAAGATGATCGAACAACAGAGCGTAAATTATGGGAAATAAAATTAAGGAGATTAAGAGGCAAAACTATGTCTACATAAAGAATGAGAAATATGAACAGAGCAAGTTGCTAGGGAATTGAACAGAGAAGAAGAAGAAGTTGAAGAACAACATTTACCAAGCAGAACATAGAAACAGAGATTGAAGAATCTACAGTATGAGAAAGACATCAATGGAATATGAGATGTCAGTATTCAATTGAGCATAAAGGATCTGACACAAGAAAAGTTACTTTGCTATATTTATAGATCAAAGTTTACTGTTGCTTATTAATATTTGTAACATAGAAATCTCTTAACTGAGTGGATTTAACAGTCCTATTTGTAAAACCTAGAGTTAGGTGACATTCCAAAAGAGTGCTCAAAGACCTCTAATAAGGCCACTTTTAATAGAGTGAAGATCTTAACAGATCTGAGGTAAATCCCCTTACAGGTTCACATTTAGCAAATGTGTTTGTAATCTTTAACAAGATAAGTTCTAAACTGAACGTACTTCAAAAGGGTACATTTTTATTTTGGGTTACGATTCCCACAGAGGTTTTTCCCAAATTGGGTTTCCTCATTAAATTTGGTGTCAACTGAGTTATATTTGGAGTTATCTAAGTTAATCTATGTTGCTAAATTTGAATGATTGATTTACACATATGAGATGTATTGTTTTTTAAGTTATTAAGTTGATTGGTGAATTGGTTGATTACTGTATTCAGTATTACCAAGTAAATTAGAGAGTTTAGTTTTAAGTGTTTAAGTTTGATTTGTCTGATTCACACCCCCCTCTCAGTGGACCAATAATTTTTTCATTTATGGTAAAATTGTTCTCCCAGTGGATATTCTCTTTGCCTAAAGCATCTTTGTAGCCTCAAATTATATGTGGTAACCATTGAATTCAGTGTGTATAGCTTAGGGAAGCATATATTAGAAAATTTTATTCTCCTCTTAGGTTGGTATCTCAAATTATCACTAGTTATAGTGGTGGGAAAGGTAGTGGCAATCTTTGAATTTTTTAAATTATAAAATAAGAGGAATCTTCTTCTTAGAATCTTGTAATTGTCAACTCATCTGTACCTCCCTATTCAATTAAAGAACACTTAACTAGTTAAAATATGACTTCTGTCATTGCACTCTCCTTAATTTGAGCAACAGATAGTAGATGAGGTTGGCGGATATGATTTCATATAGCATAAACATGAATGCATACCTACGACGTGTTATCTATTGTCATAACTTCATCTCAAGACAATGCAATAAATTTTGACTCTCTTATTTTTTCCTTCATATTTTCTTTTTCAACCTCAGTAAGACAACTTGCCCATTCTCATCCACTGTTTATTGACCAATGACTATGAGGATAGCTAGGAACTTTCAACCATTCTAATAAAGCACTCATTTTTGGGTAGTCTGTCATAGCATGCCCACTACTCAAAAGATTAAATAAAAAACACTTAACTTAATACCTTTTCCTAGTTGTTCTACTACCATTGCTTCTCCAAGAATAGCTTGATTAGAACCTTTATATTCTGCAGGGTTCACCTGTAGTCTTTTTGTATTACATAATAAGGCATTCTGATGCAGAGACTCAAGGTTCACACAAAACACCTCCTTATTCACACAACTATCTTTCTTGCAATGTATTTGGAAGATATCTTCACTTGGATTTTCAAATCATTCCACAACATCACTTAGTGAAACTCAACTCAATAATCCTTTTCTTTACAAGACTCTACACAACATGACTATGACATTTCTAATAAGAACCCATATGTCTTAATAGACTAAAAAAAGAACATAAGTCCCTTAGGCATCTTTTAATCATGACTAGATCACAAAACACAACTTTGTTTTGAAACAACACTCACCTAAAATACACACTTTCTAAATAAGGACTATTAACTGATTCTTGTGCCTAATTAGGCCTTCTTGCACAAGTCCAGATTGATTTCATAATAGGATTCAGCAAACATGACCACCAACCTTCTAAAATGGATTCAAAAATACTATTTAAACTTCAAAAAATGATCACTTAAGACAAAAAGATACCACAACATACTCCGACAATATAGTTTATGACTATGACAAATCAAACTTAATAAAACAATTACATATATTAATTTTGTGGCTCCACTCCTTGACCAAATTGACAAAAGTGCAATTACAACCTTGCCAGCACCTTGGGAACACTCCAAACAAGACATTTGCAACATATTGACACACTTGGATAGCCACCAAATTCTTATTGCTCCAACTGTTGCGATCCTCCCATAAACTGTCATTTGTCCCTAGTAGCCATATTCAGGGAAAAAACTAATAACAATTCTTTAAGGACAAAACAACTCCCCAATCAAAAAATAATTCCAAATACCCTTTAAAAATTTTCTTAACATATCTTTTAAAATCGATATGTGGTTCTTTGGAATAAAACAGTTTTCCTACTGCTACCATGCTACACAATTAGGCCTATTAGGCCTCTTTTACAAAGAGACTACAAACAAATATTGAATTCTAATCTACAAAAAACTTCTCATATTTTCTCAATGAGTCTCAAATAGGTCAAATCTATAAGTTTTAAGTTGAGGTATTGTCCTCTAGTCATAGTTTTATAAAACCCTCATTTGGCAAGGGTTTAGGGGGGGTTTAATGGAAAAATGCCTTCCCAATCCTACCACTATTCCAAACATGTTTAAATAGGCCCAAAAAATCCTAATATACCATAACCAAACCCTCACACATGATATTCATCATGATCTCACTTCTAGGCATCGACCTTTAAGGGAAAACTTCAAAAATTCTATTGGAAGCAACATCAAAATTGTGCACCACGGCTTCCCCTGAACTTTTGAACATATCCACACTTTAAAAATACAAATCTAACCTACTCCACTGATCTATAGGGCCTAATTCAGTGGATTAGCCTTTGAAAACTTGAACTAGACTCTCAAACCCCAATGTTGAGGGTTTCAAACTGAATTAAGGAAAATCAACTCTAGCATCTGAAATACACAATGAATTCCACTCAAAATACTGATGCAAATGAAAGATAATTTACTATGCTACTTGAAATGATAAGATTCAAGGCCTATTACTTCTATACAAACTTTACAACTAAAAATCAACAACAAGAAAATATGAATTTACTTAGGCAGAGTACTTTTATTGACATAACTACTTTCAGATTACAATGGCCTCCTCTTTTCTCTTCTTGCAAACACTTATACAGATGTTTCAAAATAGTTTTGTAACTGCCCCTTCATATTTACTGACCCAACTTCCTACTTCCTCCCTTAACCCTTCACATTCTTGTTCTTTTACACATTTTTGCACACTTCCTAATTTGACAACTTTGCAACAAGTTTTACATTTTCTACCATTTGACCACTTAGAGACCTATTTTGAGACTTCAAATACATTAATTATAATTTCACAATACCTTTACAATGCTTTTACAATTTGAAAATTCAAATGTCTACAAATTTTCCCTTTGAAAGCATTTAGGGAACAAGGTGCTCCTGCACTAGACAACTGACCTAAAAAACTGTCCAAGTCCATTGGAAAAAATGTAGTAGCAACATGTAAAAACTTCGAGTCTATCTTGGATTTCTTCCTCTGTCTAAATATTTTCCTATCATTGATTTGGTTCCATTTTTTATCTTCAACTCTTGTTCACTTTTTCTTTTTCCATCTTTTTCTCTTCTTCCATCAGGTTCACTGTCATTCTTCTCATTCAAAAGGACACACAACTATCCTTTGATAGCTCTCAAATTTCCACTAAACCTTTCTCAACCATGGACATAGGAGTACCCTTGAAAATCCTCCTTCTTCCTATACAATGCATCCTTGACCTTCTCTGATCAATCATTTATTCATCTTCTCATTTACTCCTATCAGTGGAGTACTTTTTAGCATGGCTACAAACTCAAGTGCTTCATCAAATAAGTATCCATCTCTCCCACTGCCTTACCTCACAAACTGAACAAACTTATTTTCCTCACCTAAGTTTCTTCTCTTTTCTCTCCCTATTCTCTTGGAAACCAGAAACCAAGTTCTCTTCAACCTGCACAAACAACACCAAAATCTCTCTTACATCTTAGATGGATCAAGCACCTGCAGCCAACCAACAACTTAACAACACTTAACAAATCCCAGGTTAGCTATCTCTAATACTAATTGATGGAGAGGCTCAAGTTTCACACAAAACCCCTCCTTATTCACACATTTGTCTTTCTTTTAATATATTTGGAAGACATCTTCAGTTGGATTTTCAAGTCATTCCACAACATCAAATAAAACTCAACTTAATAATCCTTGACTTTACAAGACTCTACATAAGGTGACCATGACATTTCTAATCAGAACCCATATGTCTTAATAGACTAAAAAAATAACATAAGTCCCTTAGGCATCTTTGAATCATGACTAGTTCACAACACACAACTTTGTTTTGTAATAACACTCACCTAAAAGACACACTTTCTGAAAAAGGACTATTAACTGATTCTTGTGCCTAATTAGGCCTTCCTACACAATTCCACATTGATTTCATAATAATATTTAATAGACATGACCACCAAAATTTCGACATCGACTCAATAACACTAAAGAACCTTCAACAAATGATCACTTAAGGCAAAATGATATCACAACATACTCCCATAGTCTAGTTTATGACCGTGACAAATATGACTTAATAAAATAGTTACATATACTAACTGTGTGGCTTCTCTCCTTGATCAAATTGACACAAGGGAACTTACTATCTCTCTCACACCTTGGGAACACTCCAAAAAATTCACTTACAACATATTAACACTCTTAGTAAGCCACCAAATTAAGTTTTCTCTGTTGTGCTCCTCTCATAAATTATTATTCACCTCGTGTAATAGACGAACACATACAAAAAAATAAACAATGATTTTTCTAATTGACCATCCACATATCATTGGCCTACCCATTGCACACTAAGGTTCAATTTCTAGTTTTTATATTATTGACATACATTAGAGATGGTGGGTGGCCCTTACGTTGTGGTCACATAAAGTTGGGCCAGGTACCATAAGGCACTTTGTTAACTGATTCCCCATGTGAAAATATTGATGGTGGCAAGTGGTCCCATGGCCAACTTTCAAGGCATTCTAGGCACAAATTTTATGTCCTAACCATTGAATTCAACAAGTACATATTATATTGGATACATGGTTGGTGGGGGACATAGCTAAGCTCCTGATAAAATGTACCTCCCTAGATAAAAAATAGTATAACCATGGCATACATACATCTCTCGCCTATCTCTAAAGTGTGATCCACGTCAACTATTAAAAAATGTAGATTTTGACAGAAACTATTTCTCAAACGGAGCACTGCGTTGTGTTTTGGGTTTAATGTAAGCTATGCACACTAGTACATTTGAGGCCTCATTCTAACGACTATCTGTTGGATATTCCACGTCTATGAATTGAATATTTGACACATAGTGTCGTCAGAGATATTTCATTAAAAATTACAATGGAGACGGTAACCGTCGCCATTTCGACGGCTAAAGCATCATAATTAACTACAAAAAGACCTTATGGTATTATCATATTTCTGACGATTATCTTGTTGGTTCTTTCTAGCATCCCCATCACAAATTACCATCAAAATTATAGCATGCATGTCACAATACCGACGGTTATCCGTTATCATTTCAGCCAAAAACCTTGTCGTTAGTATATCATCCCCATTGCAAATGGGCATCAGAATTATAGCATGCATGTCGCAATACCGATGGTTATCCATTATCATTTCCAATGGAAATCCCATCATTAGTATAGCATACCCATCGCAAATGGGCATTGGAATTATAGCATGCATGTCACAATACCGATGGTTATCTAGTGTCATTTCCGATGGAAATCCCGTCGTTAGTATAGAATCCCCGTCGCAAATGGGTGCCAGAATTATACCATGCATGTCACAATAATGACAGTTATCCAGTGTCATATCAATGATCCTGTGCAAATAGTGCCTCATTCCAGGTCAACCCCACCTGCATCGCCGACTGCAATGTCAAAAACACCTAGCATGCAGACATCCTCTATATGCTCTCTCTTTTGTTATGTGTTTATCTCCTTTGAAGTGTTCTTTCTTGCGAGCGTTTAATAGTGTTATCATTTTTTGTAGCAAGAGATGCACATGAGGATGTGCCAGAGGCAACTGCTGGTGATAACATACCACCATTTCCTAGATCTTCTCGTATTGCTAGTATGGTAATGTTGCAGGCCACATTGTTGATACTAGCAATACAGGAAGATCCAGGAAGTGATGGTATGTTATCACCAGTACTTACCTCTAGCGCATCCTCATGTGCATCTCTTGCTACAAAAAATGATAACACTATGAAACGCCTGCAAGAAAGAACACTTCAAAGGAGATGAATACAAAAAAAGAGAGAAAAAGAGGGATCTACCAATATGATGTACAGTAGAGGATGTTTGCATGTTGCATTTTTTTGACATTGCAATCGGAAATACATGTGGGGTTGACCTAGAATGAGGCATTGTTTTCACAGGATCATCGATATGACTTGAAGAATAATTGACATGACCTGAAGAATAATACATTAATTACCTCTGTTATGGATCCATTTGTATAACCTTGCGCACTCAATTCTCATATCCATTCAGTCACGGCTCTATTGACAATCCTGTTTATTGAACTCAGAGCCCTACATTTTTTCTTGGTACCAAAGAAGAAATGATTCCCTTAAAGATACAGAGGGTTCCAGGTACTTATTCGTTGTTGGAACGTTACGTATCTTTAAGGCGAATCAATTATTCATCGCTCACCATCAATTCTTCACCTTCTCTTTCCATCTATCAAGCAATGAACATTGGTGGCTGCATTCAACATCATACTATGTCATTATTGATATTCAGATTTGTTAAAGATAAATTTTGAAGTTATCCAGCAATCAAGAAAGAAGAAAATTATCAACTATTGCATAAGTATGCTATAAATTTAATTACTTTCACATGGTATCAAAGTCAGGTTAAGAAGATTCAAATGATGGAGTCCACCTTGGGTCGCCCGGTACATGAAGATTGGTGATGGAAAGCGTATCAATGGGAAATGAATATATTCGTATATCGATGTATTCAATGAAACAAGTTATCATCATGATCTTTGTGATGCAGATATGAATCGAGAAAGGATATATACAAGAAGTAGATTAATATTTGATAGCAACATACCAAAAGAAACACTAACAAGTAAATGTAACATAAAAGAATCCAAACAACCTATAAGTTTGGACTATTTTGGTAGAAATGTTTTCATTTTATCAAGGGTAAGATAAAATGTTAAGTGCGCAAGTGTGCGGTAGAAAAAGTAGTGTGTTTTATGCATCAGGGGTGATATTGTTTTGCGAAAATGTTGTGTGTTTTTGCACCCATGAGATTTTTAACAGTGATTGAAATATAACATGAGGATAGACTATTCAATATTTTAGCTTCTACACATGAAAACAGAGTATATAATTGATATAGTGTAGAGAACACACAATATTTTCCAAGGTAATCAAAACTAGTGTAGAAAATATAGTGTCACCAACTATACCAAAAACATACTTAATTTAGAGTGTGAATATTCTATTAGATCGTGTGTGTGTGTGTGTTTTTGTGCGCACGCATTCTTTTTATCCTCTTCACATCATAGTTAGTACTATAGTTAGGATTAGGGTTTTCATAAGGGTTATGATTAGGATTATGGTTATGGCTATCTATCATAATTAGTACTAAAGTTGGGGTTAGGGTTTTCATAAGGGTTATGATTGGGGCTATGATTATGATTTCTTAGTATTTTAATCTCTTCCCTGATATATAGATAGATATCATCACATAGATATCTACAGGTTATATTGTATAGATATATCATGGTGGATTAATATCCGAGAACAAACCATGATTATAATGTCCCTATGGTAGGTATCACATGGGTGATGCCTGTGCACATACCTTATGGAAATCATGAGTAATTGGTGAATATCATGAGACTTGATATTCAAAGGCCATTACTCTTAGTACTTAGTAAATATCATGAAACTTTATATGTGTAGTTCATTACTCTTGATATCATGAGATGATATCATTATGGTGGATATCTCCAAACTGATATTCGTAAACATGCCATAAAATCTAGTCTTAAATTGAGGTAATATCTCTTCCATGCCATGTGTGGACATTCTTCATCATTCTAAGATTATCCTCCCTAGCTAAGAGGGAGTGTTGATGATTTGTAGCATCAGTCAGAATAATCACATTATAAGCACAAGTACTCTCCATATGTCAAGATTATTATTAACATAATTAATGATATAATTATTATTATGTATATATATATATATATATATATATATATATATATATATATATATGTATGCATATATTTAATAAAGAATGGCTTCCTGATTATATATATATATATATGTATATATATATATATGTATATGTATAGGTATATGTATATATATATATATATATATATGTATATGTATATGTATATGTATATGTATATATATATATATACACACACATATATACATATACATATACATATACATATACATATATGTATACGTATATGTATATGTATAT
>MU224295.1:654295-667949 GCA_018584345.1 Thuja plicata | reverse complement strand
TAGTAAGGTTCTTAGAATTTTACTTACCACTGTATCTTCTTCTAGTACACCTCCAACTCCTTGGATAGCATTGACTACCTCTTTAATTCTCATGTTGTACTGAGTGATGTTTTCTCCTTCTTTCATTTTGAGATCATCAAAATTTTCTCTAAGGCTTTCTGTCTTGGCTCTCAAAACATTTTTGTCACCACCATGTACAAGCTTCAATTTGTCCCACATCTGCATTGCAGTTTTGCATTCTTTGACATCTTCAAATTTAGCATCAGAGAGTGAGGAAGCAAGCTCTATCATCATGCCATTATGTTCATGCTTCTCTCTCATTTGTTCAACTGTTGGTGCTCTTGTGGGCAACACATATTTAGTTTCAAGGAATTGAGTAACATCATTACCAATACCTGATAAGTGGAGTCTTGTCCTACTTTTCCATGAAGCAAAATTATCTTTGTTCAACTTGGGCACATCTTGTCTGTTCATCTTGTGATCTTTGACTTAGGTCTTGAAACCTTCCTTCTAAGCATACAAGCTTTGATACCAATTGTTAGTAATAAATGAGAGGGGCGGGGGGGGGGGGGGGGGGGGGGGGGGGGTGAGTCAATGGCCTCAAAAACTTATCCTTATTCTAACCACCAATAAAATAAACCTCAAATTATTATGTCCCTACAAGATGCATGCCATGGAATACTTATAATGATTAACTTTCTGTCGGTTTTCCTTGTTTGTCCTTATTCTCCTTGATTACCGATAAGAAGTATAACTATTTATTGAAATACAGTAAATATGTAGAGTATACTGATAAATCCAGAAATGCATGTGTGAAATGTAAAATAGTAAAGTAATAAACCATACACACATAACACATGGATTTTAACTTAGAAACCCTGTTAAGGAAAAAACCACTGGGACCGGTACCCCAAATTTTCACTCTTCTGAAGTGAGTCTTGTTAAGAGCCAACCGTGTTAAAGGTTACAAACACACTGTTAGGTGTGACCTTGTTAGAGGATTTTACACATATAGGTTGTCACTTAGTATTGGGCATCTAATGCTGCCATCCTTGGATAAGCCTCTCTCTTAAACTGTTAATAGGCATCGGGTATATCCAATGCTACTTTCATGAATCAACCTTTTTGGCACTCCTTGGGATGTACCTCAATATATATAAGACTATTAATTCCTGCTCTATTACGAGACTTGATGCTTCAATTGTTAAACTAAAATAAAATGACCTGTTTCTAATGCAACTTGAATTGCAGATTTTCAGATCTATTTAACTACATTACCTCTCTGATCAATGTATCAATTCAATTCTTTTGTGCTCCATACTTTCTTCTTTATAATGTTATGCTCACTATTCATCGGTGTCTACAGAATTCCTTAGCTCTCCTTCAACTTGATTGATCAATACTGCATGAAGTTATTCTTCATCAGTTTCTTCTTAGCATCCTCTTTCTATTCACTCCCCTTAATCCCCTTTTTCATGAATGTGATATGGAAATGAATTAAGCTTGTCTCTTATATAGACATAATATTCATTGATTATTGATTCTTGGTTCTTGATTCTTGGCATGAAAACAATCTAGCCAATCTGGTTTAAAGCATAACTCCTGATTTATCTCGTAGTTATCTTTATGCCAACTGTACAAAATCTTCTTTAAATCAATCACTTAACTCTGGTCAAATAAAACAAAGAAAACAACCAGTTAAGTCTATCTTTATCTCTTGCCAGCTAGATATTTTGTCATTTTTTTAACTTTGTTCCATCGGTCAACTCTTTAGTTAGTCATCGATTACAACTGCCAGTTCTGTCAGTGTGACTTTAGTTAGCTTCAGGATCTCCGTCCGTCGAGCAAGTCTACTTTTAGCTTTTCGGGCATCCTGTGGTTTTGCTTCGTCGGGAAATGTTGTCTTCTGCTCGTTGGGTATCACTATGACTTTTCTTCTTTTCATTTACTGATGGTGTGCACTCCATTGGTGTTATCTATCACTTAGTGAATACTTGAATTTTATGCATTGTTGAAAGCATAACCTTTGTTCCATTGATTCGCTGAAGTCTTTGGCATTTTGTACATGACCATACAAATGATATCAAGTTGACATCAATGACAATACAAGCCATTAACTTATTTAATTCCTTGCATTATCTTCAACTTAACATTATCAAACATTTAATCAGTTACATATCATCAATAATAAAGGAAAATGAATGCCCAAGACTAATGCAATCATCTTGCATTGTCTCATAGTGCTATGAGAAGAAAAAAATGCTACCTTCAGTTTATTGTTTTCTAGAGTTAAGCAGAGGTCCAATTTATAGGCATTGTAAACTAGATTCAATCAGTTGGGCTCACTATACAAATCTCATGATAGAGAACATTCATGGGCTATAACTAAAATGGACTAGAGGATGCAAAACTAGCTTAGATAAAGAAATTAGACCTCAATTTTCAAAACCCGAGAAAAAATTGATACCAGGAAAACTATTTTGAAATAAAAAAATTAATGGTGTCATGAAATTGAACAGGAGTTCATCTCAAAATAAAATTATTATTATTTTAATTAAGGAAAATATAATAGTATATAGAAAATATAATTTTATATATATATATATATATATAGATACACAAAGAGTATTATATTAAATTTTACAAATAAATAATTTAATTGGTCATATTTAAAAATAAAACTAATATATTAATACAAATTTTATATAGAAATATTGTTTATGATTAGGTAAAATAGGTTTTTGAAAGGGTGCCTGAAACCCAAAAAAAATGAAATATTGGAAAGAAAGCCCAGACAGAAAGGATAGAGCCTTTCAAGAGAAACAGGTCACCACAGGGCCATAGATCTAGGATTTGAAGGGGCCCTGGAAGCCTATACACTCAAAGCTGCAAAAGAATAGGCTTTTAAATCTAGCAGCCCAGAGATAGAAACCTACCAGAAACTAAGAAAGATGAAGCATTAAAACCCTAATTTCCCATAAAATAGGCCAAATCCTTACATCATTTATATTACTGGAGTTTTAAAACTCCCCAAACAGTAGACCAGGGTTTTGACATGGAACCTAAAACCAAAAACACCACCATCAAAGAACAGGCAATCAACATCCATCACTAGCAACCAACAACACATAGATCTGATACCCATCAGCACAAGAGGAGGACCTCCAATCCTCATCAAGCACCTCTTCACAGCCCACCCCACCTGCAAAACTAAAGGGCCAACCCCTAGTGAGTTCCAGCAAGCCATCATGTGGTGAAAGGAAGGTAGAGACCACCCACCACCACCAACAATCTCCTCCCAGCAGCCACAGACCACCTCCATAGGCTGAGCCTTCACCTCAATAGAATATTCCTCCTCAATAGGAAAAGAGGAAGAAGAAGATTGAAGTGAGGAGGGAATCCACCACCAAGAGGCCACACAATAAGAACCACCTCAATAAGGGCATACTCCACCTCAGTAGGAGTATAATAAAGAGGAAAAAGGAAAAGAAGGAGGCCATCACTGTAAGAAGCCAGAAACAGGGGATGTGCAGCAATAGTCAAAACCACCATGATGAAATAGGAGAAGAAAAGACATACCCAAATAGGGTCCTGCCTCTCTGCAACCATAACACAGGCATGCCTCATCCCAAGATGAGCACAATATCTGCCCCGAGGTGTCACAACCACACCTGATCTAGTCCCTCTACCACAAACAAGGAAGCATGAACAATGAAGAAGAAGAAAAGAGAAAATAGAAATCATCATGTAATAACCCACTCTCTGAACAGCCAGGACCACCGAATGAGAGCCATCCAGTGCCAATGCCTTAGGTCTCAACATACACATAGAGAAAAGCATGGAGCTACAAGTCTCATAGCCAGGGGGACTAAAAAATGTCACAGCCCCACCAAAGGCAACACCATTACCTTTAGTAAGAGATGAAACACCAAGCATACCATCTACCTCCCCAGCCTCAGTGTAATGCCCAGCATTGTTGCCTCCGCTGCTTTCTCTGCCAATCTGCTCATGCCAAACCTGAGATCTCTCCCAGACCAAGCAGAAGCTGCCAAACCTAGCAACCCAGGTAGGGAACGCATCATTCCCTCCATCCTTATCACTTCTCCTCCCTCCTTTGTGCCTTCTTCTGCATCTTCCATGCCCATGGAAACCCTAGCCCCTTCTTCCCTCGCTCCTGCTCTGCTCCCGCCCATTGTTTTTGTTGATACCATATTATATAGAAATATTGTTAAGTTTAATAGTTAAAGAAGTTTTTTATTAATTAACCTTGAGAGGCATTTAAACATACCTATATTCATCTTTTAATTCTACCACAATACTTACTTTTCATTACTTCAACTCTCTCTCTCTCTCTACTATATTTCTCAGTTAGTCATGGTGTAGTAAAGAATTAAAATTACTATGCTTATTAATTTGAACTTTGGGAAAATCATGTCATGTGTAATAAAGAATTTAAATTATGCAAAATGTTGCATTTAGTTTGTTAGGTATAATTAATTTAATATTTATTATTATCAAAGGTATAATATCATTTTTTAATATTGAATGTGTTCAAATTTGTACAAGAAACAATCTCACCCTCTACAAATTAATAGATTTTCATATAATAATAAATGCTAAGTATTTTTTATTACATTTTGAATGTGAAATTGAACATAAATTATAAATATATATTTTTATTGCATTGTTAGTATGCTTTTTAACGATCTCACCCTCTACAAATAAATAGATTTTCATTTAATAGTGTGATATAGACATAGAAAGAGGGAGGGCTATAGGGATAGATAAATATTGAGTGATATATATACCAGAATGTGTGTCCAAGAGAGAGAGAGAGAGAGAGAGAGAGAGAGAGATATATTGATACAAAGATAAGGAGATCTAGAGAGGATGAGAGGAAGTGACAAACAAAGGGACAAATACTTAAATGACCTGTCCATAACTTAGTGATTTCTTCAACTTTGAGGATTCATGGGTGGGAAATATGTTGGAGTTGGGACACAACCCAAAAACTTAAATTCATGGACTTATAAAAAAAATGACACTCAAGAATGGAGGAGAATGCATTTCTAATGACATGCCATGACAACTCAGGGACTTTCTCAACTCATCCATTTCTGTAATCACAACACTAAATAGGGAAGAGGCAGAGGTAAGTAGCTACTACAAAGCAAACAATCAACCAATGTATTCAAAGGATCTTGATGAATGCATCCACCAATTTTATGAAGAATGTACCTCCTCTATGAATGGTTCGAGTGCCCCACTACATGCATTTCAAAATCCAATGACTGCAGAACATCCTCCACCAACAAAATGTTGGGATTAATGGGAAGTATGTGCTAAGAGGGAAGGGGTCAATCAGTACCTCTAAAAATTTTGTATCCCTTTTATCAATTAGCCTTTGTAATCAATTGTATATCCGTTCAATCTGATTTATACTATCTTGATGTGAGTTATATCAAATCATAACATTAACATACATGTGAACATTCATAGAAACATTCATGAAAGTAAATTGACACATAACACAAGATATGATATCACTAAAAACTCCTGTGAGGAAGTAAAAACTACGGTGCGGATGACACCCACAAAATCTTCACTATCTGCTGATTGGAAAGGGTTGGTTAAGGCTTACAATTTGATCACTTCTGATGATCTACCCTATTAGGAGTATCAATTGAGACCTATTAAAGTATACTATGTTAAGAGCTTTAGCAACACTATTGAGTGTGCAATTTGTTAAGAGATTTTTTTTTGGATGGTTAAATCCACCTTCCTTGAAAGGATTTTTACACTTTGATCAACTTGTTAGCATGATAGAAAATTACAAATTGACCTAGTGAATGCAATCTCCTATTGTTGATATAGATCCAATTTAGTTTACATGAAAATATTATCACCTTAATTGTGATTGAATAATATCTTTGATTCTCGGTATCCTTTGTTCTTGGTTCTTGCTAACCGAATTCACCTTTTGCTGTTCCTATTCTTGAAACTCTCAATCTGATCCATTGATGTGCTTGTCTGATTTATTCATGTTCTCCTCTCTCTTCACATCATCTATTCATCCATAATAATGAATTATTGCATCATCTATTTATAGATGGATTGACTTCATCGAGTTCTGATAAAAACAATGTTAACTCTAAGATCAGGTTTACAATTTATACCTAGATCTCCTAGTCTATGTGTTTTAAATCAGTTAGACTCATTAAAGCACTTACATTCATGTATCTTGTCCCTAAAGAAATTGATTTAAAACAAATAGATATCCTATAAATAGAATACACTTGCTTTATCTGACGTGGAAGTCAGATCCACTTTTTGCGGGCTACAACTGACTTTCGATTCTGTCTGCCGGTCATGCTTGACTATCCTTCAGTTTTGTTCTATCGGTTGTGCTTTCACTGTCTTGTCGGTCAACACTGTATCTTGCATATCGGGTTCCTCTACCAGGTTCCACTTTATCTTTCTTCCTTTTTAATTTTGGTTTACACACTAAGTTGTGTCATCGGTTCTCTTTACACTTAGTCATCTTCGGTGATCTCTTAATATATGATCTTTGGTTTTCTCAGTCCTATCATTCAGTGTATGCTTACTGAAAGTGTTTTTTCCATACTAATGGAAAATTAATATCATCAATCTCCCCCTTTGACATTAGTATAAAAAATTGATATGTGCAAAATAATAACAAAATGTTAAGTATATACAACATATATAATCCTTAGTCATTTAATGAATCCTCCTATGTATATGCCGATATATCTATACATATGACATCTTTCCTTATACATATCATTTTCATCATTTTCTCCTTTTTACTCATACTATCATTTTCCCATATCACTAGATACCATATACATATCATATTTACTCATCTGAATGAATGAATGAATACATATCATTTTCTCTATTTGTATTTTGTACTCATCATTTTCCCCCTTTTTTGATATTAAGGGGAAAGGTCTTTACCTTAGAGCTTATAAAAAATGTGGGAGTGTGAAGACTTCATATCTGCCATCATTTCGTCCTATTGTTCTTTGAGGTTCTCCAGAGCCATGTGCTCAAGTGTGATCTTTAATTGCATGTCGTAGATGCTGTCTGTTACAGACATCTCAGGAGTTGCAATTAGTTGCCTTGCTGAACTGATATGTTATTGGAGCAGTGTTTCTGCCTCCCACGGCTCTTGCCTTAACTATTTTATCTCAATTATCTTCTCATAATGTAGCTTGACTACATTGTCTCAATCGGTGGTTAAGCTTTGTGCACTATTTGCTAGATTGGTATCTAGCTTTGCAATGTTGTCACTATTCTCCTCAGTGAACTTTTCTATTGTGCTCAAATTTTGAATTAAGGCTATAGCTTCATATATGATGAGATCTAATTCAGTGATGAATTTTGATATCTTTACCTTATTTACCAACACTTCTTGGTTGATGTTCTCAATGAGCTTCTGTTGGTACTTCATCTCTGTTGTCTCCTCTATTTCCTTCTCAACATTAATGTTCTGAGTTGTGATTGTGTTGGTGAGAGTAGCTAATTTATCAAGTATTGGCTTGCTTTGATCAATATCAACATCGGGCACAATTTGATGTAGTATGTCTCGTGTTGTCTCCAGTACCATGGAGTCCCTATGCTATTTCTTTAGCTTCTCTTGCAATGCCTTCCTTTGGCATATCTCTCCATATTCCTGTAATGCTTCAAAGTCAAGTGTAGATGGGTCACACTTAGGTATTTCAACGAGTTCATCTAGGGTAACCTCTAACTTGTTCCTCTTTTATTTCTTTTTCTTCTTCTGAGACTCAACAGAATGTAAAACCATTGCCAATTTCTCAGCCTTCTCTATTGTGCTTGATGAAGTGACTTGGTGTGATTCTTTCTGTTGCTTGGCATCAGTTTCAGCTTGTCGAGTGTCTAAAGGAATCTCCACATTCACCTTAACATCGTCAGTAGCATGTTTTTCAGTTTCCTCAGGAGTACTATCTTTTGGTTTGTCTCCTTCATTGGTGTCCTTTGCTTTATCATTCTTGGTTTCTGTATTCTTGTCTTGAGTATCTGCATCCTTTTCCTTATCTCCTCCAGTAACCTTATTAGTGTTGGTTACATCTTGAGTAGCTTCGATTTCTTGCTGACCATCGATGCTATCTTTGGTTGCCTCTTCCCCTATATCCTTCAGAGTATCCTGTTTAGGTGACTTACTTGATTCTTGCAAGATATTGATAGCTTGTATCAATATTGGCATATTGCCTGGAATATTCACTTGTATCAATTGTTGTGTCCTGCTCATCAGTTTTATCCTTTGCAATAGTGACATCTTCATCCTTATTCACTTCCTCTGTTGGGTCATCGATAATGTCTATGACATTAGTGCCCACAATGTTTTCATTTGTATTATCTGGCCATGATTCATCTGCAACATTTGCCATCTTGTTGCCAGTTGTATCATCTTGTTCTTTATCTAATTCAATAGATGTGTCATCTTGAGTTGCCTTGTCAACATCTTGTTGTTGAAGGTCTTTGTCGGGGCTTTCCTCCTCTGTAGGTCTATTCATTATCTTGCACCATTTCTTGTGGTTGTCTTGCTCAAGCTCTATAAGCTTTCCTTTAAGGAGTTTGTATGCTCTCAACTTTGGTGAGAACTCCTTTTTGTACTTTTCCATCATTTCATCTATTTCAACCTTCTTTGATTTAGGTGGCATGAGAGAAACAAGTACTCTCTCTCTTATCTCTTTTTCATTCTTCAATGCAAATTTCCAATGAGAGTATAATCTATCTAAGAGTTCCCTTGGTACAAAAATGCCTTCAAATTATACTAGTACATATTTTAAGTTGTACATTTTTGCTATGATGGATTCCTTAATTTTATTCTGATCTTCTGGATTTAGTTTCGGCTATCTTCTAATGTTTGAATTTATAATAGATCCATAATTTGCAATATATACACAAATGTCATCAATAGAGTCAGGTTCTTTTACCTTGACACTTTCTGCCTCTATAGCTTCATCCTACTCGGTGTCTTCTATATCCTCTTAGGTTCTTATGAATTTCCTTCCCTTTTTGTTTTGTCCTCTCTTCGGTGTGGGAGCTTTCCTCTTGTTAGTCCTGACCTTTCCTTTCTTTAGAGGTGACAGAGTAGAATCCTTTGTTGTTTGGCTTCTAGTCCTAGAAGAAGCTATTGTCTTTGGTTTCTTAGATGGTGGAGGAGGTGTTGAATCTGACTCTATTTCCTAGAGTCATCCCTTTCTTCATCTTTATTGACAGATAACTGTTCTTTGATTTCTTCCTCCTTTTCAACTTATTCATCTTGTTCAACTTCTTCCTCGGTTATTGACAATATCTTCTTGAGATTCTTCACCATTTTGTCCTTCTTTCTAAAAAATTTCTTTAGAACTAGGCCTAATTTTATTCTTGTCTTGGCCTATTCATATGTTCCAAATTATGGTTGTTTCCTGTCCAATGGTTTATTGATCAAGGAATCAATTGCCTTAGTTACAAGATCATTGTTGATCTCATACTCTAATGGTTCTAACCATGTTGTCCTTGGTACAGTAGGCTTAATGTATGTATTCTCAGTGTCAACCATGAAGCATATCTCATCCTTATATTGTTTAATGAGTTGCTTGGGGATTCTTACCCTCTTTTGCATTCGGTCTTTGAATACATTGAAGTATTCATCCATGACTGTCTCAAAGTTATCACCCAATGTAGCTATGTGTTCACTGATTTGCATGGTGACCGGTTTGGTGTTGTCCCATTTGACATCTCCAATAGACGAGAATGTTTCCTAAAAATAAAATAAGATACACATTATTAGTGAGCCAAACTTACATGTGTTCGACTTTGCATTCCTGATAGTCTTTAGATTGTCCTTCAACTGATTTAGGAGTAGTCCAGATAAGTCTAATTTTGTTCCCTTCTTCACAATTTTTAACACTATGTCCACTGCACCTAATGCTATGTTGTTCAAACTTCTTTCCTGGAAGAATTTATAGCCCAGAACACATGCAACAGACTTGATCTCATCATCGGTTATAGTGGTAACTTTCAGTCCTCTGCCATCCCATTTGGCTCCTACCATTTTCTTGGTCTTGGCCTTTGGTGGATGCTTTTGTTCCTTAACTTTATTAGTTATGGGGTGATCAGTGACTGCATGAATGACGTCTGAGGTTATTACCTTCATTTCATCAAGCCATAAATTATTGTTATGCATTCGGCCACTACAACATTTGGGGTCAAATTTTGACCCCAATTTGTGATGGCACCACCATTTGTATGTGATTTTTGTGTTTTTTTTTTCCAAGTGCTCCCGACATTGTCATAATATCGATGGTATAGTCATAATTGTAATACCCATGTGATTATAAAAAAAAAAGAAGAAAGACTCATTTCTAATTTAGCGTGATCGCATACCGTTGTGCATGAAGAAGGAATACTAAGGACGCTGATTGACATCTTGGTATATGGAAGCCACGACTTGAGGTAGGCATTCAAGCTTTGTCTTCTCATTAACTCAATTTCATTTTGATGGCATTTGTTGATTTAATGGCACTATATGAATGTTAATACTGTAATTGTTTACATCTTTGCATTTGGAATGCTTAATGACCCATGAGCTTTGAGAGCTAGGGCATCGTTGCTATTACCTTCGAGCTGGCACTGTGTGAAGTGTTTGATCTCTCTTTATTTTTTTTGTTGTTGATATTCACTATGTGGTACTCCCCATTTATAATCATTTCATGAGGAAATGTCTTGATGGATCGTGGGCTACAGGCTAGGGAATCATGCATTGTTTATTAGCTCACTGTTTAATACTGGCATTGTTTACATCTTTGCATATGGAATGCTTGATGACCCGTGAGCTTTGAGAGCTAGAGAATCATTGCTATTACCTTAAAGGCATTGTGTGAAGCGTTTGATCTCTCTTTATTTGTTTTGTTGTTGATATTCACTATTGTTAGTAATAACTGAGAGGTGGGGGTGAATCAGTGGCCTCAAAAATTTATCCTTTAAACTTTAATCCACCAATCAATACACCTCAGATCATAGTCCCTACAAGATGTATGCCTTGAAATAATTAACTGTCTGTCAGTTTACCTTGTCTGTCCTTATTCTCCTTGATTACAGATAAGTAGTAAAACTTATTTACCAAAGCTCAGTAAATATGTAGAGTAAACCAATCAATCCAGAAATGCATATGTGAAATGTAAAATAATAAAGTAATAAATCATACACACATATAACACATGGATTTTAATGTGGAAACCCTGTTAAGGGAAAAAACCACTGGGACCAGTACCCCAAATTTTCACTCTTCTGAAGTTAGCCCTGTTAGGAGCCAACCTTGTTAAAGGTTACAAGTACACGGTTAAGTGTGACCTTGTTAGCGGATTTTTATACATAGGTTGTTACTTAGTATCTTGCATTTATGCTACCATCCTTGAATCAGCCTTTAGACTGTTAATAGGATTTATGCTAATCTTACTACCATCCTTGAATCAACCTCCTTCTTAGACTGTCAATAGGCTTTAGGTAAGACCGATGCTACTATCATGAATAAAATTTTTTGGTAATCTGTTAGGATATACCTCAATTATAGAAGATGGTTAAATCCTACTCTGTTAAGAGAATTAATGCTTCAATGGTTAAACTAAAATACAATGACCTATTTCTAATGCAAATTTGAATTGTAGATATTCAGATCTATTTACGTACAATACCTCTCTGATCAATGTATCAATTAAATTCCTTTGTGCTTCACACTTTCTGCTCTATGATACTGTGCTTCACTGTTCGTTGGTGTCTATAAAATTCTTTAGCTCTTCCTTAACTTGATTGATCAAGACTATATGAAGTTTATCCTTCACCAGTTTCTCTTCAACATCTTCTTTCAATTCACTCCCCTGTGTATATGATTGCTTCCAAAAATGAATTATGCTTATCTCTTATATAGACATGATATTCCTTTATTTTTGATTCTTGATTCTTGGCATGAAAAACAATCCAACCAATTTGATTTACGGCTTTAACTCCTGATTTATCTCGTAGTTATATTCTTGCCAACTGTATAAATCAATTTCTTAACTGTGGTTGAATAAAATAAATAAAACAATTAGTTAAGTCTATCCTTAAGCTCTGCCAGCTAGATATTTTGTCATTTTCTGAACTCTTTGTTATGTCAGTCAATTCTGTAGTTTGTCACCAGTGAAAACTACCAGTTCCATCAGTGTAACTTCAGTTAGCTTCATGATCTCCCTCTGTCGCGCATCATTGGATCTTTCTTGTCAGGAAACACTATTTTCTTGTTCATCGGGCATCATGTGATTCTTCTTCATTGGGTAACACTGTCTTCTACTCGTCGGGCATCACTGTGACTTTTTCCTCTGTCTTTACTGATGCTGTGCACTTCGTCGGTGTAATCTATCACTTAGTGAATACTTGAATTTTATGCATTGCTGAAAGCATAATCTCTATTCCATTGATTCTTTGAAGTCTTTGGCATTATGTATATGACTGTACAGATGATATCAAGTTAACATCAATGACAATACAAACCACTAACTAGTTTAATGTTTTGCATCATCTTCAACTTAACATTATCAAACATTCAATCAGTTACATGTCATCAATCTCTCCCTTTGGCATTAATGTCAACATGCTATATTATCACACTATACTATTTCTAATACAACATGAAATACAATTGTTGAGATTTATCAAATTACCAAACAGTTTGTTTTGATAACTTATAAAAATATTTGACCACTGGTAAGCTCTGTGTTAGCTTAGATTTGATTCTTGTAGCTTTCTTTGTTTCTTCTTCTGATGTATTGTGTCCTCTATTTGTGTCAATTTCTCTCTTTTCACTATTCTTCTTCTTTGATGTCTCTGTCTTTTGTTTACAACTGTTATACAAATTCTCTCCCTATGGATATGATCTCTCCCTGTTTGGAGTAATCTGATAATGAATAGTTTCTGATGATAATATGGATACATTCTCTCCCTTTGACAACAATGTCAAACAAATATTTGTCAAATATCTGACATTCTGGCTAACAATTTCTTCTATCCATAATATTTTCCTTGAATTTCCCTTATCCATCATCAATATAACAATATGTTCTGGTGCTTGGTTCTGATATATACCTTTTTGTATATAGATGTAGCTTTGAAGTTCATTTTCTGCTTGCATCAATTATGAATGATATTCTGATAATATATGGCTGATGCAACCTTTTGTCCTTTTACTGACTGGTAGACATGGGTTTGACCTCTAGTCCTTTTCTTAGGTACTCAAATGTATCCTTGGGTAATGGCTTGGTGAAGATATCAGCCAATTGTTCTTTTTTTTGCACATATTCAAGTATGACCTCTTTTTCTTGAACTTGTTCTCTTAAATAATGATACTTGATGGCAATGTGTTTAGTCTTTGCATGCATGACTAGATTCTTGGAAATATTTGTTGCACTGGTGTTATCACAATAGATAACTAATGGTTCTATGATCTTCATATGCATACCTTCCAGCAACTGTTTGATCCATGCAATATTTGAGCAGTTTGCAGCAGCAGCAACATATTCTACTTCTATAGTAGACTGAGAGATGCATCCTTGCTTCTTGCTAATCCATGTGACAAGTCTGTCACCCATAA
>MU224295.1:634579-645859 GCA_018584345.1 Thuja plicata | reverse complement strand
CAATATTTGCACCTTAGTAAACACATGTTAACACAATATGTTGTTAACAAAATATGTTAATAGGCTAACATACATGTTGTTAACATATTTTGTTAACTAAGGTACAAATATTGTGCTGCATAGACACAACCCTCAAAGCTTGCGGGTCATCAAGCATTCTAAATGCAAAGATGTTAACAATGCCAATATTAACATTCATATTGTGCCATTAAATCAACAAATGCCATCAAAATGAAATTGAGTTAATGAGAAGACAAAGATCGAATGCCTACCTCAATTCATGGCTTCCATATGAAGATCAAATGCTAAGGAACTATGACTATGCACATGCATAATTGTAGATCAGAATCAGTAATAGGGTACCAAGCATTGCTTAGATCCTTTGGATCTAACCCCGTCTTTTCCTTCCTTGCAGGTTGTGGATCATACAAGAGCATACTAGATTAGAACACTGGGTCAACACTTCATTACTTAGGGCAATGTCTAGTACCTTCATTATTTATGTTCATCCACTTATGTATATTTGCATTCATTCATATTCTTCTGGAAATTGGCTATACTCATATTCTTCTTGTGTCTGAGTCTTCCCACTATGATCAATTTAATGCTGTAAATCTTGACATAGAATTCAATATCAACCTGTCGATATGATTACAATGTGGGGGAGTTGAAGAAAATATATGTACAGTTATAAAACCTAAAGTTAAATTTACAAAGTAACATATCATTTATAAAACCTATCGTAACATGTCAGTTTTGTTTGATATTTTTTGTCACAACTAAAGAGTTCTCACCACGAGAAAATAGATTGACCATTTGCTATCAAAACCATATGTGCAGATATAAACATTAAGTACAACATGTCCAATTTTTTGGTAGATATACACATTAAGGATCATATCAGATAATACAAGGGAATTTGATCAAAATAGGGACACAATCGCTAGATTATTGTCTAACTTTCAAAGAGAAGGTGATGAAAAATGTTATTGTCCATGCAAGAGTTGTAACAACTTAAAGACAAGAAGAATCAAAATCAAAATAGCAAAGAGAAATTGTAGGGAGAATGATCACATTGAAGGGGGGTTTGATTATCATCCATTGGTAATTGTTGTTTGTTATATTGTTTTCACAAATAATAGACATATGAACCATGGAAGGAGGTTTGATTATCACATTGATGGGGGGTTTGATTATCATCATTTTTAATATAGGTTGATCTCTCCAGTGTAGTACATGATATGGACCACCACATCTCAGAGGAACATGGGGGTGTGAATATAAAGGAAGATGAAGGTGTAAGTATTGAAGTTGAACATCATGATCCCATGGAAGATGACGATCATGTGCCAAAAAACACATTTGAAGATGATGGTATGAATGCATTGATCATTGACACATTTGGTACTGCTACTACTAGTGCTTCTGCTGATCATGATGACTATTATGATGAGGATGACATTGACATCATCCATGATATACCTCTACTTGAGAAGGCCAACACGCCCCTTTACGAAGGTTCCCAATCTACTCTTCTCTCTGCTTTATTGTTGTTGGTGAATTTGAAGGTTATGAATGGTTTATCCAACATAGCAATGTCACGTATGCTAAGGTTTGTCATATACGTCATTATAGTCTATAAAAGGTGAAACATGTACCATTAAGATTGTTTATAGTAACAAATTATATTTTTTGTTGTAGATTGATAGGTGAGTTTCTGTTACCACCATCAAATGTTCTCCCTCGCTCGTATCGAGAATTATGTGCCATTATGAAACATATTGGAATGGAGTATCAAGCAATATATGCTTGTCCTGAAGATCATATTATTTATCATAAAGAACACAAAAATGCAACAAAATGCCCTGAATGCCATACGAGCAGATATCAATATGATCAAATGACAAAAAAGGTTCCTCACAAGGTTCTTCGTTACATCCCTATTATTCCACGTCTAAAATGATTATTCAGGTGCAATAGCTTGGCAAAAATTATGGATTACCATGCATGTGGTAGGAGTCAAGATGACATTATTCGAATGCCTACGAATGGTTCATCATTTATGGACATAGAGGAAAAGTGGCCACAATTTAAAGAAGAACCTCAAAATATTAGGCTTTTTCTGGCAGCAGACGATGTCAATCCATATGGAGAGATAAGATCTGTTTACTCAGTGTGGCCTATTTTTGTTATCAACAATAACCTTCCACCATGGATGTAAATAAAGAGGGAGCACATTAAGTTGGCAATGATTGTTTCAAGTATTTTATTATTTTATAGTTATCTACATGTAGTTATAAGTCTTGGAGTGAAATGACCACAATAATTATCTGATGTTGTTGTTAATTCAACTAGGTAATTACCAAGTGAAAGATATGAATGCATATATTGCTCCTCTTATCGATGATTTGTTGGTGTTTTGGAATGGTTTCACTATATATGAAATCTCTAGACCAATTGGACAAAGACAATTTTAATTCCATGCAATGATTGTGTGGACAATTCATGATGCTCCAGGGTTGACACATTTCTGTGGTATGTTATGGTGAATTCTAGTTGTACGTGATAATTCTAATTCTAAAAATTAACATATTTAATTCAATTGTATCGTTATCTTGTAGGTCTTCAAACAAAAGGAAAATTTTCATGTCCAATGTGTGGTCCAAAGATGAAATCTTATCATTCCAAAAGTTTAAGAAAGCAAGTGTTTGATGAGTATAGGCACTTCCTCCCTAGAAATCATAAGTATCAAAGTGCGAAAAAACATCTTTTAAATGGGAAAGAAGAGACTACATCAAAGCCTCGAAGAATGACACCTCACCTATGACAGTTGGAATATAATAGAATTGGAGGTAATATCGTTCCACCTAATGGTTGAAGTTTGAAAATTATATATTTCGATTGTATTTTGTTGGCTAATTATGTAGTTGATGATCTTGAAGGTCATGAAGGCATCACTGACCAGCTTCCAAAGGGACTAAAATGTTATCCTAGAGAATTTAGTAGGCTGCCCTACTATGAACAACTACAAATTGTGCATTTGTTGGAAAGAATGTAACAGAGACACTGTGGAAAATATTGGATGGAAGGCGTGACAAAGAAAAACTTGGAAAAATTTGTAGTGACATTCATGATTCCAATCATGCAATGAAAAATATCATTGAATCTAATAGCAATAATGGAGACCAGATTAATATAAGTGCTCTTCCTTGGTTATTAACAAAGCAAAAAATTAATGCCATAAAAGAAGTCATACACAAAATTTGATTTCCTATAGGATTTGCTGCGAATATAAGCAATGTCATATCAAAGAAGAGTGATTTTGGGTCAGGGATGAAAATGCATGATTGACATACCTTTATCAAGGTAAGTCATAGTCTTTTGTATTTATAATATATTTGTGTAACTACATTCAATTTTCATTGCATCAAATGATTAGTTGACAATTGTTGCAGTATTTGCTACCCCTATCACTCCCAGAGAACTTTGACTATAATATCAAACAAGTGATTTATGATCTTGGAAAATACATGAGGTAAGTAGTGATATTTTTTCAATATATCAAACAATAATATCAACCAAGTAATATATTGTAAAGTCTTGTATTTATATATGTTTGTGTCTTCAATCCCTTGTAGGTGGTTGTCATCTAAATAAATCCATAAAGAAGATATAAAATATTGGAAGAAAAGAATTCCTCACCTAATGTGTGAAATGAAAAAGTGTTTACCTTCAACCTTTTTCAATGCACAAGAACACTACCTCATACACCAAGTTGAGAAGATTGAATTGTGTAGACCTGTACATACTAGGTCAATGTGGATGGTTGAGAGACACTTGAAATTTTTGAAGGGTTTGGTATGATAGAGAGCATGTCCCAAGGGTTCTATGGTTGAAGGATATATGGTTTACTAGATGATGGTGTACATTACTCAATATCTTCCTAATCTTCTAGAAAAATCCCATATAGATTGCATTTGGGATCTCAACTATATTAAAAAATTTGAAGGGGAGTACTTGGTGGGAAACGGTAGATTTAGGAAACTAAAAGGTAATAAATTATGAGATGTTATTGTAGTTAATTAATTCTTAATCTTCAAAATAAATTTGTTGTAACTGATCATCTATTTACTTTTGTACAATTGCTAAAGAGTGGGATGCAATACATTTGTTTATTGCAAACAATCAAGATTGGATGACGGTCTGGATTGAATGATGCCAACATTATGGTCATAGATTAAAATGGGAATCTGTGTCTTCATTAGTTATACAAGCTCATCGTAATGGAGATCCCAATATTACATAAAAAGAAATAGATTTAGCATATGGTTTAAGAGATCGCCAAGTACTTATAAATTTGTTAATCAACCATATGTTTTTTAATTCGTGATGCAATAATTTATACATGTTTGACATTATTTTAGGTGAAACACCACAAGGCTATGTTCTGCAATGGTTATAAATTTCACATCAAAAAGTTGGATGACACAAAGAGAAATTGTGATTCTGGGATAAGTGCAGTCTTCTAGGTGACCAATATTTCATCTAGAAATGACTTACAACCTCATGAGTCACAAAATTGATACTATGGTATTTTGGTTGATATACTAGACTGTGACTTTAATTGCTTCAAATTAGTTCTCTTTTTTGTGAAATGGTACAGACTACGTCTCTATCAATATGATCCTGATAGAACTGTTATTGAACATGACAGTGGATTTCCAATGATTAATACAAGGTTGTTTGAGCCAGTTGGGGAAGAGCCTTATGTTCTTCCAAGCCAATGTGAGCATGTATTTTACTCAGAGGTTCCACATAAACTGGGTTGGTCATTTGTTGTTAGACATGATCCAAGATGAAGGCCGATAAAGTATAATGTGATGGAAGAAGAAGATACCGAGGAAGAGGAAGAAGTGGATGATGATGTAGATGATGATAACAATCAAGAGTTAGTTGAAGAAGAAGATGATGATGATGCTGCTACTGATCACAATGATGAAGAGGATGATGATGATGATGATGATGATGTTGATGATGACGATGATGACGATAGTGGTGGTGATGATTTCGTCGATGAAAATGATCTTGATGATGAGATGGATGAAGAAGAATATCAATGACATGAATGAAATTAATGTACAATTATGCTAGATGTTTGGCATGTTTTAACGATTGTTTTGGGTTAAAATTTGCACTTTTACACTAATATGCTTAGGGTTTCATATTAATGGCATTTTTGGTTTTTCGCGAATATCTAATTAACTATCTTATTCACCTTTTTTGATATGTCCTACTTATATCTTTCATCTTTTGTTAGGAGAAATTTCATTCTAAAAGAGTGTATTTAATCTCTAAACACTATCTTACGGGATTTTCTTATGATAATTTTCTATTTCCTTGCACATCAATGATGTTAAATCACAGGGGATTCTCTTTGTTCCCTACAATGGAGTGAGCTAATTCTGAAAGTATAAATAGATAATTTTAACAATGTATAATGTCCTTCACAAGATGTAATAAAAACTATGGAGTGAACTATGTTTGTCTAATTATAGAACTATTATCTTTTGTCAAGCATCCCACACAGTCTCATGGATTGTCAGGTATAAGTCAATACACACCATAGAGATTAATGTATTTTACCATTTGTAGAATATCTCTCTCATTTCCATCTGTCTCTCTCATTTCATGAAGTGCAGGTACCAGTGAATAGGTATTTGTTAGATTTGTCTTCCTCGAGAGAGGAAAATGTAGGAATGGAAGAATAAAGTGAGACATCTAGTATATCTAAATCAAGGAGATTAACTCAAGGTCAAACGATCAGAAAGAAATTCAATAAATGCATGGAATTTATCCTTGCTCAAGGGGGGTCATATTCTTATGATGATGAGAGCAAAGGCGACTCCGAGGTTCCCTTTAGGTATAAACATCTACAAAAATAATGGGTCCCCAATGAACTTCCTTCAATAAACATTGATTTTTGTGTTAGAGAGAGGATATATCGCAATCTTCAATACATGGTTTGGGCCTATTTTTCATGGATGTCATAAAGGTCTCTTACAACAAAGTTGTCGAATTGATGGAGTATGTCGGACCTTGTTATGATTACAGTAGTTGGATGCAGATTGCTAGATATAAAAAAAGTATGTGTAGGTATGGACTCGCAGAAAATTATATACAACAAAAAGTCAGTGAAGAAAGTAAAAAAGTAGCTATATACATTGACGGAAGGCCAAAAGCATCAAAGAATATTGCAGGTTTAATAAATAGTACATGACCTGTGTTAAATAAGAAGCAACCTAATTGCATATTTGAGGCACGTGAGGGAAATCATGTATTTCTATGTGCGATCAAATCAATACATGGAGACAAAGAGTTGCTTGGCGATTACAATTTGAATTGCATAGATACATCTAAACCCACTATCATGGATGAAGTGGTATGCACTATGCACCGTTTAAAATTATTTAAAAATAAAAGGCTCTCTTCTTTTAATTGAACACGTGTTTTAACATGTCTCAAAAAAATTTAATTTTTGAAACACAAAGCTATAGTATGGATCAACAAACACACGATACACACGGTGATGATGGTTCTCATGGGGCTTCTTCTTCCTGACAGGTAAAACTCATTATTGTTGTACAAATGCACATAAAAGAAAAATGTTAATGTGTATTTTTTTTTAATGTTTTATTATTCACTAATATTTTGGATAGCTTTTTAAATAAAGTGCTAATAATATTGTTCTCACAAAAGAGTGCTGATCTAAAAAAGGGAAAGGAACAAGTAGTCCATGAGGACCCGTAGTATGAGAAAGATCCATTCATTGTTGATTTTTCATCAGATGTTGATCCTGTGGTTGCACTGCAAAAGGTCCTTCGTGCAATTTCAAGAGAGTTAAATCGATTGGCAGATATTCAACCTCAGACTCCTAAAATAACGATGAGAGAGGATGAGTTGGCTCACCATGTTCAGATTTATACAGTAAGTATTAATGTAGTTTTTAATTATAACAAAAGTACAATAATGATTTTTATAGTATACTCTTTTATTTATGTCATTAACTAAAATACATATGTGTTATTTTTATAGAGGACGCTAAAAAGATTTAAGGGTCGTGCCCCAGATGTAGATACTTCAGGCAATTTAAGTAGATCGCATGTTCTATCGTCCACTTGTGTTTTTCTCAAACAATATTTTTATTTAATATCTCCAACAATCTTGTCCATGGTTGTCCATATTTTCATGTTATGCTCTAACAATCTTATTTTTCAGCACCTAGTATTGATCCTATGTTCACTATGCCGCCTGCTATGAGGATCAGAACCACAAAGGTACTACCTCCAACAATGTCAGCAACACATAGCTTGGCCACAGTTGCGCTGGCAATGCCTATTATTGGTAAGTAGATTCATCTTTTCCTCTCTCATTTATCATGTGTTTATTTCACTTAAACTATTCTTTCTTAGGAGGCATTTTGTAATATAGGATTCATTTTATGTAGGAAGCAATGACCAAATTCCTGGATGTACTCATGTTAGATGTATGGGAACAATACATAATTGTGATCAATTGCTTGTGAACATTGAAGATGGACTTCTGGTGAGAGTAGCCCAGCTTCTAGGTACTTTAAAGATTGATCCTTTCTTTTACTATACAATCTTATACTCATAATGTAATGCACTAATCCCTTGTGCAGTCCCTTGCAATAACTAATAATCATGTTATTATTTTGTAGGGAATAATCTATTTTATAAAAAACTTAATGATGAATATTTGTGCATTTGTGGGCCGACCATACGCATATGGTATCATATTTTGATTTCATTGCTAGATCAGATTTTCTTTCATCCCTTTCTTCAAGTATATTAAAAGGTAGCTTCACTTCATTTATGAATCTAACAAATTTTTTGTTCTTAAAAGGTGGCAATCACAAGATAAAGAGTTAAAGGATAAACTCACTGACTCTATGATAACACTTTTTGGACCCAACGCCTTTCAAATACTTAGGCTCCTTGAGAAAGAGGGGCTAACTTTGAAGTATATTAGGGACAACTATAGGACCCAAATAGAACACAAACCTTATTACGAGTTCCCCCTATGTTCCTATTAATGAGTGGGAGAATCTTAAAAAGGATGCAGTACTTGAGATACGTGCAAGATATGATAGAAAAATAGTATCACCTGAGGAAAGAAGGTATGTGATAATCTTAATAATGAAATTATGTACTATTTACTCTTTATACTTATGTGATATAGCACATTTCAAACATCACACAGGTTACCTGACACATCAAAGGCAACAGAAGCAAGAAAATAAAAGCATGGGCAACACAAGCTCAGCTCGGGTGGATATTCAAAACTTGCTACATGAATTGTGTTAGAATAGTCCCAAAGGATAACTAAGAGGAGGGGGGGTAAATCAGTTATCAATTACTTTAATTCTTTTCTTTTCTTAGATACAATTAACATAAAGTAAATGCACATTCAGATAACATAATAGAGAACATAACAAATTTGGTTATGGGGAAACCAAATAGGTAAAAACCCTGGTGGGAATTAGCACCCACAAAGAACTGTACTTGAGTATAATTATCCTTGTTAAGAGATCTCACAACCTTGTTAGGAGTTGTTAGTTACAATGCTATAAGTATAGAGACCTGGTTAAAGATCAGACCCTATTAGGAGTCTTTTACAAGTAACCCTATTAGGGGTGAGGACTCACCATCCAAAAGCTCACGGCTAAAATGATGAAGGTTGCAACCTTCAGTAGAACAGATATACACTATATCTGATAGATGAACTATTTGAGTAGACCTACTTTCTTGATCAGTTCCAGTGTGTTGTATACTTCCACTTCTTCACATAGATCTTTTCTTGATGAATGAAATGTCTCTACTATCCCAAAACAACAAACATTCTGTCCTGTACTTTTTCTGTCTTCATTCTTCTCATTCGCACTTGGCGTTCACCAAATGAAATACTATAAGTATCTTCTCCAAAGGATGTGATCTTTGTTAGCTCTAGGATTCACTTCAATACTTCTTTAGTCAGCCACATCATCCATGTAGCCTAATTAGAAACACGCAACTCCACTGAATAGACGTGACGCTTCACAAAGTCGGCTCCACCAAAGTAACTCCAACTTCACGATTCTGATAGAACATGTTTGGTGCCTTTAGATAATTATCTTTAAATCATAACTAATCATGAATACAAACATGCATATCCCAAAGATAGGTGCAACTCAAGAAATAATGTAATTACGTCAGCTCTTCACAGATAGTCTTAAATCTCTGTAACTGTCATAACTGATTAACATAACTCACCTAAAAATTCATATTTGACTTAGCGTGAATGCACATAGCATCTAGAACATGTATACACCATGGAAATGAACATGCATAGCTCCAAACCATATGTACTGATAATTGCATATAGAACACTGTTGTATATTATATGTTGTCATCAATGACAAACATACAATCAATTATTTGCACAGAAGAAAATCTCCAACAATCTCCTTCTTTGACATTGATGGAAACATATGATATCATCAACTCAAAGTGTCTTCCTTCTTTTTACAATCTTCTCAATATCCTCATCAAAAGTTCATCTTCACTGTTGTTACTCTATATACTCCCCCAGAGTATATGCTCCCCCTTACTAATACTCCCCCTTTGACATCAATGACAAAGGGTGTAAAACACCATTAAGGATAGGTACTACTCCAAAAGTAGAGTAGTCAACCATTCATCAGTCACCAAGGAATAATGTTCTTGCTGCAAGTTCTAATCAGACTCAAGAAAGGGAATTACTCCCAACTTCTCCCTGAGATTCTCAAAAGTACCTTTTGATAATGGCTTTGTAAAAATATCTACTAATTGTTCTTTAGTGCTCACATAATCCAGCTTTACTTCTCTATCTGCAAATTTTTCTCTTATAAAATGGTATTTGATCTCAATGTGTTTTGTCTTTGCATGCATCACAAGGTTCTTTGACATATTGATAGTACTAGTGTTGTCACAGTGAATAAAAATAGGATAATCAATCTGAATACCAAAGTCTTTTATAATCTGTTTGATCCACACCATTGTTGAACAATTCAATGCTACTGCAACATACTCAGCTTCTGTAGTTGTCTAAGAGATACAATTCTGCTTTTTACTTGTCCAAGTGACCAATCTATCTCCAAGAAATACTTCTCCTTCTGATGTACTCTTTCTGTCATCAACACAACCTTCCCAATCTGCATCTATGTACACATGAAGTTGTATATTCTCTGAGTTAGGATACCATAAACCATAGTCAATAGTCCCTTTTAGATATTTGAATATTCTTTTAATTTCCATTAGGTTATTTTGCTTGGGTTCAATTGCAAATCTTCCAACAATGCCAACTGCGTTAGAAATTTCACGTCTAGATTGGGTAAGATATATGAGTTTTTCAATCATAGACTTGTATAGGGTCTTGTCAACTACTGTGGAATCATCATCTTTATAAAGCTTGCTTCCTATTATCATAGGGGTGCTTACTGGTTTGAAATATTCCATCTTGAAAGTTTTCAATATCTCCTTCACATACTTAGACTAATTTATGAATATGCCTTTGTCTGTTTGTTTTACATTCAATCTAAGAAAATATTTGATAGGGCCAATCATGCTCATTTCAAATTCACTTTTTATTTCTTTGGGGAATTCTACACTAAGTTTGTCATTACCTCCAAATATAATGTCATCAACAAAAATAGAAACGAGTAGTAATCTTTCATCTGTCTCTCTTATGAATAAATTACAGTCCGTTGCTCCTTTTTTGAACCCTATCTTTGTTAAGTAACCATCAAGTCTTTCATACCATGCTCTTGGGGCCTATTTAAGTCCATAAATTTCTTTCTTTAATCTGCATACCATGTCTAGTTTATCTGAAAGTTTGAATCCTTTAGGCTGCTCTATGTAGACTTCTTCCTTCAAGTCATCGTTCAGAAAAGCTGACTTGACATGCATTTGGGATACCTTAAAGTTTTTGAATGTTGCATAGGCCAAAAAAAACTTGATAGCTTCAAGTCTTCTCACAGGGGCAAATGTATCAGTGTAATCTATTCCTTCTCTCTACGCATATCCTTTACATACTAATCTTTCTTTGTTCCTTACCATTGTGCCTTCTTCATTCATTTTGTTCCTGAATATCCACTTTGTTCCAATCACGTTCTTGTCATGAGGTCTAGGAACCAGTTCCCATGTTTCATTCTTGATTATTTGATCTAATTCTTCTTGCATGGAA
>MU224295.1:612875-627695 GCA_018584345.1 Thuja plicata | reverse complement strand
AAAACCACTTTGAATCCTACTCCAAATAACACTATAGGAAGAATGGTAATTTAGATTCATGTTCAGTTGCAAATATAATTCTCAACTTGAACCTACATGATATAGTTATGTTGAGTCTTCTCTTACTCTGCATCTTCATTAATGATTCTGATGTCTAAAAGATTACTTCTCCAAACTTTACCTCAGCAATCTGCATACTATTTTTATAGCATGGATTCAAGCAAGATGCTAATTTGTTGATATTGACTACATGGAAGAAAGGCCACCAACATTTATCATAAGTATGTTTAGAGTGTTAGAGTAATCCTTAGTTTTCTTATTAATTAAATCATGTTGATTTAATTAATTAAGTTATTACTCTTTAGTGCTTAAGCTTTCTCTTAGGTGCATTAATAATTAATTCTTTTATTAATTATTAATGTGCAACCTATCTTTTTGAGGCTTTAGGGTTTTGTTCACCTTTATAGGTTGAACCTTGTAATTCTTTTTTAATTAATTTAGATTATAATTTTTCTCTCACATTTTGAGTAACTTCTGAGTTCTTTTTTTTCCTCCTTCTGCTTTTCTCTTGTAACAGGTTATTTGCATGCAGGTATTCTTGGCATTTTGTAGATTTGTATTTCTCAAATCCTACATGGTATCAGAGCCACACTGTTGCTGCCTGGTCTGGGGTTTGTGAAGTTGTGTTTTGAGGGCAAAAACTACAGCTTTTTGGGGGTTTCTTCTCCACTCTAGAAGAGACACTTTTTTTTAAAGCACTTTGAGCTAAAACGGACACCACCATCACACTCAGAAGGCCTAGGAGAGTTAATTTTCATATAATTTTTGTCATTTTTGGCCACAGTAGCCTCTGGGAAAAAATTTCTCTCTCCCAGGCCGTACGACTCAAATTTCGAGGTGAAAAACATTTAAAAAAATAAAAAAACTAAAAAATTAGAAAAAAAAAACAAATTTTGTTTTTTCACAAATTTTTTTTCAAAAAAATAAAAAAATATACCTTTTTCTAAAAGTTTCTAAAAAGCTTTTGTAAAGTTTTTTTTTTAAAAAAAAACTTTGAAAGAAAAGGTACGTACCTTTTGGAAAGGTACAATGTGCAGAATGTGTAGGCATGATGTCATCATTTGTAGGTCAATGTTCAGGCTTAAAATTGATGTCCACGAAAGCGTCACACAGTTTTGACACTTCTTCAAAAAAGGTAGCCTTCAGTGTTTTGGCCATATCTTTTGCATACGGTGTCCGTTTTCAAAAAATAAAATACCATCGAAAAGCTCTTTTCGAGCCGGAGATGATGATGCTATTTTTGTATGTATATTGGTCATTTGAGTACCTATTTTTAGTGTCAAAGTTGCAGCTTCCGCTTCCCTCCTTGCACCAGGTTTTGATCTAAATGCAGTAAGGTCAAATTTCTCAATTTGTTTTTCATTTAGAAGAGTTATCATGGGTTTTTCTACTCACCCTTCAGTTGTTATTCTGAAATGAGGTAATTATGAGTCACGGGCAAATGGTATACTTACACATTGTAGGTGGCTTAATTTTTTGCCTTATTTGTATGATCTCATACCTGAACCAGCCACTTCAGAGGGAAAATTAGCATGGGATATTATTAGAGATCACATAGTAGGACTTATAGTGTCTAGTATTGATCATGACACTGTGTTGGCTATATCGGACATTGATTGTCCTCACCCACTTTGGACACGCCTTTGGGAGATCTATGGAGACCCTAATCTCTCTCCATTCCCATAGGATCCTGCTTTAGATTATCTCATACCCATTTCTTGGAGAGAGAATACACCATTTGATCATGATACTTTAGAGGAGCTTGAGTATTTAGACACCCTTACATGTTTTGATGGATCAGAGGCTTGTGTCACAGTTCCCACTCTTTCGAATGAGACTTCATTAGCATCTTTTGTTGCTCCTAATTCTGTGCAGCAGGGAATCATACATCTTCCAGACATAGATACTTTGGACTCTTATGTTGCAGACATATATTTCTTGTTTGTTGAGTCTTATACTGCAGATTTGGAGGATTATTTTGAGGACATTCATCTCCTCTACCTTGATAGTCAAGTTATCACTGTTTGCCCATCATTATCTGTGCATTCAGCAGTTGCATTTTAGGATTCTCCACATCAGTTTGGATTTGGCATCATTTGTTTCAGTTCAGACAAAGAGATTCTTCAGCATCTGATCATAGCACACATCTTGAGACAGATTGGTTTATCACTCTTCACAGGGTTTCTTTGACAGCGTCCTTTGGATTCGTTTCTTCCCAAGGGGAGGAATATCATTTGCCGCTTCAGGATCTCCTTTTGGATTCTACATCAGGCATCTACCATTATGACAGGAGTTTCTTCATTTTGGGGGGACTTTAGTGTCTCATCCCTCTCTCATGGGGGGGCTGATTGTACTTATGGTCTTGAGAGAGTCTCTTGAGCCATTTCTTTTTTTGCATTTTTCTATCTCTTTTTGGAGAGGGGTTTTTCCCACTGGGTTTTCTTCTTTGTCTCCATTTTACAAAGATTTCCTTGTATTGGGTACCTGATCAGGCCTTGTTGTCAGGACCCTTTTTCCCGCTTTCATAGCTGTGCTAGGTTAGCTTACCCCCTGTGCTTAGCTTAAGGGGGGTGTTAGAGTAATCCTTAGTTTTCTTATTAATTTAATCATGTTGATTTAATTAATTAAGTTATTACTCTTTAGTGCTTAAGCTTTCTCTTAGGTGCATTAATAATTAATTCTTTTATTAATTATTAATGTGCAACCTAGCTTTTTTAGGCTTTAGGGTTTTGTTCACCTTATAGGTTGAACCTTGTAATTCTTTTTTAATTAATTTAGATTATAATTTTGCTCTCACATTTTGAGTAACTTCTGAGTTCTGCTTTTTCCTCCTTCTGCTTCTCTCTTGTAACAAGTTATTTGCATGCAGGTATTCTTGGCATTATGTGGATTTATATTTCTCAAATCCTACATAGAGGACTGGGGTTCAATTGCATGCATATAACCATTTATCAAAGTGGTCTACTTCTTGTCATGAAAAACATTAATGTCCAAAAAGAGGTGTGCTTTATCTTGCAGCTTTCTGGCAGATTATTCAGATAAGGGTAATTGTGGCTATTACCACTACAAATTCATTTGAAGGAATCAAACTATTAATATCAACTACCATACTTGCCAAGGCCTCTGTACCATTCCTATATTTCAAAGTATTATATTGAACATTTTAAATTGCTGGCATTATATTGAGCTCATTATATATTTTTTTTAATAATATAGCATATCGTCGCAATTACGATGGATGCTAGAAAATGACCGACACCAAAGCTATACATGCAACAGCTAGATGTTAGAAATTGCTGATAGCTGGACGTCACATGTACAACATATCCATCGCACACCTGTCATAATTGTTGTAGCCGTCTAAAATCATCCTTATATTAATTTAATTAATATTCCCTTAGCATTATAATTAATTTTAATTAATTAATTATATTTGTAATATTCTTCTATTTATTTAATTAAATATAATTCACTTTCCTTAGTATTTAAATTTTATTTAAATACTATCCCCTTTAATGTATTAAATTTTATTTATATACATTACCTCTCATTAATCTCTTTTAAATAAATTTTTACTTTATTTATTCCTTCACATGACTTAAATTCTACTAAACTATAATTAATCTAAATTTTAAATTTGGATTAATCTAATTTGAACCTATATCCTACCCTACCTCACATCACTCTTACCAAATAAACCTACTCACTAATTAACTAAGGTTAATTAGGCTAATTTCTTGATTCCCGCACCAATTAGTCCTAATTATTTGCTCACACTTGTGTGAGCAAATTTCTAAAAATTCACTTTTCCTAATAATCCTTATTTGGTGCCAACAAGGTTTCTTGCACCTATGATGAAACCCTCTTACACTTTCTAAAAGTGTCTCATTGGCCCAAAACTCTTACACCTCTTACAAGATCCTTCACATGTGTACTTTAAGTACATTTTGACCCATCACATCCAAAGTTGCTCACACACGTGTATGCAAAGTTGGCCTCTTGCATAACTTATGTGTCCCTCATGTGGCACCTCTATGGATGCCACATGAGCTCCACCTCGTCAAAGCCCTTTCTCTCCTCCAAAAAATCTATAAATAGAGGTCATTGTCAAGAGCAAATCATCTCTCATTTATGCATTGTTATCATGCTAGTTTAGTGTTTGAATTTTGTAGTGCATTTTCATATTTATGCTCTTAAAAAATCTAGAAATCATATCTTAAGGATAATGGAAATAAATCTAGTTTTAGTTTGCTTATCTCTTGCATATCATCCTAGTGTAGTATTTGTATATTTATCATCATTTGATGAAGGCTTGGGACAAGTTCTTCATACTTGTTCTTGAGCTTTTCATTTGATTATGTTAGCTTGCATCTTAGTTTTCATCAACCAAATCATAGTGGGATTAAGTTATTGTGTTGGGAGAGCACACCCACAATAATCTCTAAGAGAAAATCAACAAGGCATTGGGTGCCCTTGTTTGGCTCATCGGAGATTGTGGTAAAAGTCTTTGTTTTGGATTTCATTTTAAACATGCTAACTCTTTGAATCTTGTTTCTAATGACTAACCTTGATGTTTGCATATTTTAGTGTTATCCTTTGCGGGTATACTTTTATCACATATATCTTGACATGCCCGGTGGGACCCACGTCCCTATTTTCTAATGATTTTCTTACATTTTCCATGATTCTGGAAACTTTTTACGGAGACTCGTTTGAACTCTGATTCCGCTATCCGCATTTCTAGAAAACTGTCTGCGCAGACTTCCGTCTGTGACACTTCGTCGTCTGCGCATATAAACCATCGTCTCCACCTGTTATAAAATAGACTTACAATAACATGTATTAAATTTATTTTTATCACATTCTAGGTTTTTTAACTCTCAGGTTTTTGACAGGAACATACTTTTTAGGAGTTAAATGCTACTAAAATTTGATAAAAATCTTTTTTTTATGATGTCTTGTTTATAACAGAATCTGACTATGTTTTTCTTCGGTCATCTGTGCAGGTGAACGACCATATCCATAGATCACCCTTTGTGCAGATCACCGTCTACATAGATCGCTGTTTGCGTAGATTTTTGTTTGTGCTATTTTCCTGTGGTTTTCATCTTTTACAGCATTTCACATTTCAAAGATAAAAAACTACTAACAGTTTCATGCAGGTTTCCTTGAAGTTTTATTTTTTGGAATAAACTTGTATGCTTAATCATTTTTCTTTTGAATGTATATTGCTTAAGAAAAAATAAACCTCATCCAATCTTGAATGCTTAAGGGAATGAACTTCATCACTCTTGAATGACATAAGACAAATCAACACACCTTTACAAGCTTTTATGTTTATTATGTGGGAAATAAATTGAACTTGTATGATTAATCACACTATTATATATTTTTCTTAGGTAGAAAACACATAGTTGCTCTAATTAGGTTTAATTTGGAATGAATTCTTCTTGGTGTGCTTAAAGAAGTGTTTTTAAACACTTCTTTTGAGCTATTTGTCATTAGATTAAATCCCTTAATATAAGTGACACTATGAATAAGTTATAGCCGTATCTTCTCCCCTCGCCTTCGTGGAACTTGGGTGAGGAGAAAGCTTAGCTTAATCAAGCTTCTAGAGAGGCTTGTCTAGAGGGTGCACTTCCCCTTTAGAGGACGACCTCAAACTGGTAATCCCTTCGGTCGGTATAGAAATAAAGTACGACCCAAAGGTGTGCTTTATCCCTTCAAGCTCGGATGGGTCATGTTCAATGGTAGTCCATATTGAGTGAATATCCTCAGCATATTGGCATGGTTGAACTAGAGACTTAAGTGTCTCATGCCATACAAACCAATTGCAAGGATGCCACAAAATATTACTAGCAACTGTAACTTAGTAGCCTACCCGATTCACCTCCAAATGGTGATTTAATATAGTGCAAGGGGAGGGAAGATTCTTCCCCCAAGATTCCCATCATACGTGCCCCAGGATATTGTTTTGTGAAAGAGATCTTTGTAGCACGGCAATAATACCTGGAAAAAGGAAAAACATGGGCCCCCTTTTAGGGGTGACACTGCTATGTGACCTGAAGGACTACCAAGCAATGGACCTATAATATTTCATGTGAAGCCAATTTCCTAAGGTAGCTACTGTTTGAACTGTCTTCGTTGTGATAAACTAAGTAAAAACATAACTGGCTTGAAAGAGTCACTTGAACATACACAAATGAAATCTTGCAATTTGAATCAAAGTTCCCCAAAGTCACATTTGCTTGTATCCCTCAAGGTTGCTTTGTCCCTTGTTGGATTGTTTTGAGACATATGCATGTTATTTTTCTAGTTTGAATGTGCTAGGATTGGTTCTTGTCATTGAACAAATTTGTCCAAAATTAAATTGAAGATCAAAATCTACCCAAAATTTCAACACACTGCCTTAGCAATAGTCGGTCATCTCCGCCTAGATCTGTCATCTTTGCAGATTACCATTTGCATAGATTGTCGGTTGTGTCTGAGATTGCCATCTCCGCTCAGAAATAGTGAGCTTCCAAATCTACTGAGACATTCAAAATTTGGTGTTCTGTAGGACCCTAAAATCATTTTCCCTAGATCATTCAGTCATTTAGCCAAAATCAGATTTTTCATATGACATGACCAGTTTCAAGAAACATAAGAAGGTTAAGCTTCCAACACCTCCAGTCTATCGAGAGAAGAAGGAAACCACTCAAAAATCTAAGGAATATCAACATATTACCACATCTATCAAACGGGAAATTGAATATTGTGAGAACACTAACAAAATCATGTATAACAACAAAATCTACAATTTCATGGCTAAGTATCCTATCAACCATGCTTTCGTTACTATTGAAGAGTACAATTAGATAACCTCTTCTGAAAATTATTCCATCATCATCTTTTCTTCTCTTGGAGCATTAGATCAAATCAATCAAATCAAATCAATCCTTTTAGGTTGAAAGACCTTAATCAAAGTATTACAAACCTTCATCCTCAAACAAATACAACATTACTTGTAGACCATCAGTCCATCTCAAGTGATTCTAATTCCTTAGTGATGTCCCATTTTGCTTGAGATTACAAGTCCATCTTCAAGTAGAATAGGTGTTGCTTCAAATCCTTTTGTGTTTTTATCATCACAAGGTTTTGTCATGCTTAGGTTTTGTTACAAAAACCTTTAAATCAATCAATCAATCAATCCAATCCAATCAAATTCAATTAAATCCAGAATCAAGATCTTTGCTCCATTTCATTTCAAACTTACACCTTCTTGTCTTCCATTCTTCTAAATTCTACCATTGTATGGTTGTCACTTGATCCCAAGCTAGAAACATGAGGCATGTGACACTTAACACCGCTACCTTTGAGGAGAATCCTTTTGCCACTTAGTACTTTCAAGTCACTGAGGTACAAGCTGAGGAAGTTCATGAAGAAATTGAGCTAGTGGAACAAGAAGAAAGACCTACCCAATTCATTGACTTCCTTAGTGATCCATACAATTTAGAAATTTTTGAGAAAGCCATTATGAAAAATAGCAGAAAAATATTCTTGAATCTTGTTTGAAATGGGGTCACAGTACCCGCTGACTTTGATGATACACTCCTTACCTGAAATGTCACCAAAGCCACCGTTGGTACTACTGCAGCCATGGTTTCTACCTCAAATGCTACATCATCACGTGACACCGGTAAAGGACCTATTAGTGAACCTTCCACATCAGTACCTACATCAGCACCTGTGTCAACAACTGCATCAATACCCCAATTAACACTAGAACAAATTCAACAAATCCTAAGCACTTTTCCAAACAATACTACACACAACAACACTCAAACGATGAAAACTCAAGGAGCAAGTGCTAATGCCAACAACATAGGGAAGATTTCCATTCCCTTGCCTACATCATCTCTATTTCAAACAATAGGGATGAAGACATCTGCAACCAATACATCTTGAGCCTATCAATATATACCTCGTCCTACTATTGGTATGACCTCCACGAGATTTTCAGCCGCATAGTTTGAAGGAGGAGGAGCTTATGTCCCATCATTTATTCCACAAAATACTCTAGATTTCACTCAACAATTCAATGAGCTCAAAAGCATTGTACAAGGTTTGCAAAATGGGGGCAAGGAATTTTCTTTTGAGGAGATTTTCCCCTATCCATTTGACAAGTCTATCACAATGCAACCATTACCACCAAACTCTAAGATGCCTAAATTTGAGAAATACAAAGGTGAAACATGTCCTCTATGACATCTCAAAGAGTTTTACATTGCATGTCAAGAAGTTGCGCATAATGAGAATTACCTGAAAAGACTCTTCATTACGAGTCTTGGAGGAGCAGCTTTGGAATGGTTCATGGCCCTACCTTATGGATCAATCTCTACTTTCTCTGATTTTGCAGAGAAATTTGTTGGACAATACTTGTATAACATTGAGCATCAAGCAACACTTAGTGATTTGTGCAATACTAAACAAAAGAATGGAGAAACCTTTGCTAGTTTCTTACAATGATGGAGACATATCACAAGTTGGATCCCATGGAAAATACTTGATAGTCACTTAATTGACATGTTTACAAAGAATTGGAGCTCTAAGATGTCTTTCCAAATAAAAATGGCTTCACCTGACACCTTTGAATCCCTTGTCAAGAAGGGAAAAGACATTGAAGGTGGTCTTTTGCAAAGAGGTAGCATCAAACATTACACTCCCTCTAACAATGATAAACTAAAGTTCTAGATTAAAAACAAAGGAGTTGTTAATGATGGAGTGACTGATGCAAAGCATGTTCAAACTGTTCAAGCATCCAATAACAAAAAAAATTGCAATAAAAATCAAAATCAAAATCAAAATCACAACAACAATCAAAACTAGAATCAGAATCAGAACAATCAGGATCAAAACAATTAGAATCAGAATCAAAACAACAATCAACGACCACGCAATCAGTCCTACTTGTTTCCTCACAACAATTACAAAAACAACAAAAACAATAATAATAATAATGACAACCGACAACGACGATAATTCACAGCTTTGGCAGAACCTGTAGATGTAATCTTTAAACAACTTGCAGATCAAGGGATGATAATATATCCAAATACTCGGCCTTTTGATAAGAATCAACCTAAGCATGTTTGGTATAGAGATAATGAATATTGTGTTTATCATTGCATCAAAGGACATGATAACAAGAAATGCATGAAGCTTAGACACTTTGTGTAAGATCTTATTAAGGATGGAAAAATTGAATTTGAAGGTCAGAATGCATCCTCATCTAATGAGAATCTTAAAGTCTACAATCAGCCCTTCCCACCTCACAATCAAAATAATGCATCAAACACAATCCCATATGACTATTCTACCAATAGAATCACAGGTCATGATCGAATATGTGGGAATATAGAAGAAAATGATATCTTTGAGTTTGACGCTCTTTACAGCCACATTGAAGAATCTGACACACATGTTAATACCATAATCCTCAAAGATGATTGTAATGCTACCATATAGAGACCCATAGTCATTGTCCAAGCTGCTGATAAACCTTCTACATCTACAAATCCACCAGCTACACCATCTATAACTGCTCAGCCTGCCTCACGCTATGACCTATTATCTCAGTTAGGAAAGATGTCTATACATATATCCATTCAAGAACTCCTAAAGACCTCACCAATTCATAAAGAAATCCTTGAAGATGCTCTAAATGAATCCCGTGTCCCTGAGAATATCAACGCCACACAATTCCAAGCTATGATCAGGAACCTAGCTGCACAAGAGCATCTTGTCTTTACTAAGAAAGACTTTTGTGGTCATGACCTTCATCATAATAAGTCCCTCCATATATAAGGAAAAATCCAATCCACTAAAATCAAATGAGTCCTTATAGATGGTCGATCTGGCCTGAATTTGTGTACATTGAAGATTATTCATAACATCAGTCTTTCTAAGGACCTCCTAGATGTAGACAAGTGAATCACAATAAAGGCCTATGATGATAGAGAATGAGAATGCAAAGGTTTGATCACATTGCCCTTACAAGTGGGCCCAACCTTGATTGAAACTGCTTTCTATGTGCTAGATCTGGATCTGCCATACAATATCTTGTTGGGATGACCCTGGATACATGCTATCAAAGGTGTACCCTCTACTTATCATCAATGTCTCAAATTCCCACATCATGGCAGAGAAATTACAATTCCTGGAGATCCTGAGCCCTTTCAATACTGAAAGATATTGGAAGGCAAACAATCTAACTACTGTCTATTGAACAACTTTGGCCAATATTCTAATCAAGAAACCCCTATTCAAAACACCCCCTTAGTTCCAGAAATGACATCAGAAACACTAGCTGAGAAATCCAAAGGAAAGGATAAGTTTATTGAGGACAAGGCCTCTGAATCTGAGACAAAGGCCACCTTTATAGATCAAGGTATGGGAGAGTATAAGTTTGAAAGTGCTCTATGCATTGGGCAACTCCCTTTGTCTCCAAAATCCTATGTAAAACCATCACTGTTACCCTCCTCTAAAGACAAAGAGCTTATGTGCTGCAAATCAACCACTTTCAAACATTGGGGGTCCTTATCAGATGAACACATTGAATACAATGTCCTTGATTGGCTCTATAGTGATGAAGAAGAAAATTTTTAGAATTTGTAATCTTTCCTTGGTGTATTTATAAACCAAGGTTAGACTATTAATCTTTGTTGTAATATATTAGGATATAAGCCAAGGTATCCTAATATAATTATTTTTTGTCTTCTTTCCACTACATTCTATTTCTTCCTCTAGTGGAATATGTGAGGACAAATATTTATTGTAATTTGTAAATTAGTTTATTCCTCGTTAAGAGGAATCTCACACTTGGCCCTCACACACTTATAAATGGTGGCATTCATAGACTTGGGAGTTACATTCTAACTCCTCTCTCTCATCTCTATTTAAGAGATGACCCTCCTCTCTCATTTCTGATGAGGTTTCTTCCTCTTCTCAATTATTGTATGAGAAATTCGCTCTCTCTCTCTCCTCTTCTTAGGCTTTTCATGCCTCATTCATAATGTCACAAGTGGTTTTATTTTCTTTCCCCTTTCAAATATCTTGTCTTCTTGTGTTGGATATTGGAGCATTCTCTCTCCTTGTTTATGGTAATATTTTTTTATGCATTCACTCGCTTAGATTCTTTCTTGGTATTGTTTATTTTTTACATATTTCTTTTCATTTCTAACATGGTATCAGAGCGGTTTAATCTTTGTTTTTGAGTGTTTGCATGAAGGTACGATTCGAAGGAAACTCTTGAGAGAGATTTCACTAAATTCTTTTTAATCTTCTTAAGTTGGTAAAAAATGAAATTTTTTTTGGGTTTGGCTGGTTTACCGCCAAACCCGATTAACTCTTGGTTTCATTTTGTGAAGTTTTGAGAGAGTTTATTATTTTTCACTAATCTGGTTAAGAGGAAAATCTCAATTTTTTTTTTCGAGTTTGGCTAGTTTACCCCAACCCCAATCTATCTATTGGATTCATTCTTTTGTGTTGTGCAGATTTGGAGATATCCTTGCTCTGTTATTCAACAATTTTTTTCAAAACTGAGTTTTAATATGGTTAATAATTTCATTGAATATCGTTAATCTCACCCATTTCTGCAGGTTTTTTATTAATCTATATTCTTTTATCTACAGGTTTAACAAAAATTTATCTCTGGTTTTAAATTCATATATCTATCCTAGCATACATTTCTGTCTGATCCTTATTCTCTGTGTATTTATCTCTGTTTACCTGTATCAACAACATATAGTTAGATTGCATAGCTTTGGGATTGGCATTTCACCAGCATTGAGTTTGGATTTAGCATAGTTTTTAGTTTATATTTGTTTATAGTTGTTTTAATACTACCATTATAGTTTAAATCTGAATCTTGTAAACTTTCATTGTGCAACATATATTATATCTGTCATATAATTACCTTGCGCAACATATATTATATCTGTCATTCTGTGCAACTATCATAAACTATCATTGTGGCAGCAACATATCACATATCAGCACATATCCATTCAGCAATATCAATTCTTCCTCATACCAGCAGTCTTTCAGCGCATATCATAAGTCTTCTTTCTCTGCTTTAATAACCATAGATATAGATAAGTCTTCTTTACACTGCTTGAGCTCTTTTCTCCCTTTGCGCAGCTAGCACTCCATTCTTTGTACAGGCTAGCAGCAACCCTTCCATTTACTCGTGCAACCCAATTAAAACCACAGACAACTCTATCTTTTTTTCTAGCAGAGCTCTATCCTCATCCCCGCGCAGCATAATCTATCATTTATCCTAGCAACTATATTAACTTTCAAACTTTCAACAGCTAGTGTCTTGCGCAGACTCTTTTGCTTGTGTCTTGTGCAGACTCTTATGCTTCCTTTATCAGCATTAAGTTGTTTTCTAGTATCTTGCACAGCCAGCTTACAATATATTTATTTGAGATTCTTTTCTTTTAAAACTGTTTTAAACTAAATTTGGATGTTATATTCTCTGTTATATTCTCCCTTTTGAATTAATTAGCAGATGTTATATTCTTTGTTATATTCTCTCTGTTGGATTCTCTGTTATATTCTCCCTTTTCATTATATAGCAAATATTTATCGGCCAATGTGGGGTCATTCTGAAGCATCATTTGAATTCGGTGGCAGCTTGTTCTGATTTTTACTGATTAAGAATATTGTCTTGCTGTCATAAATTTAATGCTACACTGACCATTATACAATATCAAAAAATGTATAGTTTGTGACAAGGAGTTGAAGTTGAAAAATCATCAAATAAGAATTCATATTATTGCTGGTAACGTTTACAGCTATAGAACTTATATCATTTAGTTATAAATCTAAATCATAGCAGTTATTGTTGTTATAACACTGTTATGTTGCCATAGCAAATTTTATTACTATTATACTGTTGTCATTTATTACTGTGATTCATAAGGCTGACTGGTCTGGAAATTCGCCCAGTAGTGGGGTTTTTGAGTTTCATCTATATAGTATAAGATATTTTTGCCTCATATTTATAGTTTATACAAGTCAAAGTTTATATTTTATAGAAGTCATTGATTTTGATTTGTTCACTGAAAAAGCAAAGATTACTCTGTCCATTTGGTATATTTCTGATTTGTTCTGCTTTATTATTCATTCGTGTATCTTGAAATGATTATTTTAACCTTATTGCAAGGGTGTTATGCCAAATAATTTGATATACTTTTATAGTTCATATAGATTCTCCCTCTGCGCAGGCTCCCAACACTCATACTTTTATTTGTAATTATTGATATCAAGTTTAATTTTGGTAATCATATCTGTAATTGCTTGATAATATATTTCATTTTCTTTATTCTTACGTGGTCTTCTTTCTTAGTTATCTTACCTTTTTTCAAATTTAAGCCTTTCTAATTTATTAAAAGTATTCTTTGAATAAGCTTTTTTAATGAGTTTAAAAACTAAAATTTCCTTTTATTAAATATTTCTATTTCATTAAAGTTTAATATTTTTTTTTCTTTTAATAAATTTCAATTTCATTTTAAGAGAGGCTCTTTTTTTTCTTCTCTCATTTTTTTCAAATAATTATGTCTATTGTAATGTTAGAAATTACATTAAATAGTTCTAATTATGATACATGGAAAATTTATATTTGTTTATTTCATATTAAATGTTAAATAGTTTTGTACTAACAATTGTTAAAGAATATTTTTTTAGTATTTTATATATTTTTATTTCATTTTTTTCTATAAAATTAGAATTATCATTCAAGTTAATTTTTAAACAAAACTATGTTTATTCCTTTTTGAAAACATTCAATCTCAAGAACAACAAATTATTTTCATGATTGATCAATAGAAATCAAATTCATTGCTTTTACTAATTTATAATTATTCAAAGGAAATTGTCTTTATGAGTATTATGAAAAGTCTAGGTGACTCTTTGATATAAGTTCAATATAGCTAGATCATAGATTTTTCTTATAAATTTGCAAGTGTATTCCAATATAAGTTATAAATGAATAGTGTTTATTGATTCAAAACTCAATATGATTCCATGCATATATATCTTTGAACCATGTATCCTTGAACTTGATGTTTCAAACCTTTTATAAGCTTCTTGCTTAATCCTTGTTTAACATTCTGTTAAACTGACTTGCTTGTTAAATTGATTTTGCACTTTCACCTGTCATGCACTTTAAATGGATTCACACTTTAAACTGACTTCACTATTGCTATTTGATTTCTCAATCCTCGCCTTCCTTCTTTTTCTTGGTACATATCTTCATTCTTTCTTATATTTCTTTGGTGGGCCCATCCTTTCATTATTCTCACTTGTGTTCACCTTGCATGGATATTTTAATTGATATCAAATTATTTAGGTTTATGAGTTATCTTACACTATTGCCTTCATTATTTAACGATTTGATTTTACCTTGTTCTATTGATCTATCTGCACATAGTTGCAGTTTTATGCTTTTATAGCATCTCTTTATGCTCATGGTAGCATTTTATGGTTTGATACCATTCTTTTATCCTGTAAGTTGCATCGGGAGCCAATTTTTTCAAGGTTAACTATGGTGGACCCAATAGTTTTAACTGACCCGTAGTTGCCTTATTTGGCCCGTGGAGTATCCCTCCAACCTATAATTGGTGTGCTCTTACTCAATGGAGTTTCCCTCCATTTGTTCCACTTTGGTCCTCAGTATGAGGATGATATTTTATGGGGATTTCCCCTTCAAAATTC
>MU224295.1:598755-611872 GCA_018584345.1 Thuja plicata | reverse complement strand
AGAGGAATCTCACACTTGGCCCTCACACACTTATGAATGGTGGCATTCATAGACTTGGGAGTTACATTCTAACTCCTCTCTCTCATCTCTATTTAAGAGATGACCCTCCTCTCTCATTTCTCATGAGTTTTCTTCCTCTTCTCAATTATTGTATGAGCAATTCGCTCTCTCTCTCTCTCTCTCTCTCTCCTCTTCTTAGGATTTTCATGCCTCATTCATAATGTCACAAGGGGTTTTCTTTTCTTTCCCCTTTCAAATATCTTTTCTTCTTGTGTTGGATATTGGAGCTTTCTCTCTCCTTGTTTATGGTAATATTTTTTTATGTATTCACTCGCTTAGATTCTTTCCTGGTATTGTTTTTTTTTTACATATTTATTTTCATTTCTAACAAAAAACCTGTGACTTTCCCCAAAGGAAAGTATCCCAAGGTTACTCCCATTATTGAAATCATGGGATATCATGGTACTGGTCTTGGAGCTAATGAAACTAGTAAGAAGAGAATCATAAAAGCCAATGGCTATCCCAAAGGACATAGCTTGGGTTCCATAGAGACTACGACTAACTTCGCTAAGGATTATTGTTTAGCGGCTTTAGATTCAGACACTAAAGAGGAGTTCTTCAAAATTCCTTTCCACTATATTGAAGATGACCTTGATAATGTTAACCATGTCTTTAATATCACCCAAGACAACCTTTCATCCCCTCATCTTTCCCTCAAAAACCCTGAACTAATTGACTAGGATTAGCAAGAATCACCACCAGCTTTGGACATTTATGATTCAGATGAGGCAGTTTTAGCCCTCTTTGGTCTTCAGAGCCTCTGAGAATACGAACATCAGATCCACTACAACAAGCAAGCCTACTTCAGTAGCCAGGTCAATTCTCTTAGTCACAAAAATGACAATAAAGATAAAAAAAAAAAATACAGAAACATCCCCTGGTGAAAACCTCTTGTAGGCACCTTTGGATGAAGAAAAAGATAAAATAAAGGATGTATCCTCTAGTGAAAACCTTTCTGAGGTACTAGAGGAGGGAGAAGCTGACCTTCCATTTATATCATCAGAACCAGAAGTGTCTTCTATGATCATTGAAGACACTATCTCGATCAATCTAGGCACAAAAGAAGATCCACACATCACTTACATTGCAGTCTCTCTTAGTGATCAAGAAAAGAAAGACATGATGACATTTGTTGATAAACATAAGATCAACTTTGCCTAGACTTACAAGGACATGCCCAGGCTTGACATAGATCTTGACATGCACCATCTTGCCGTAGATCCCAGTGTGAAACCTATTAAACAAAAGCTTCGCAAGATGCATCCACAAGTTGCACTGGTAGTCAAAGTAGAGCTTCAAAAGATGTTGGATGCTGAAGTAATCAGACCTATAGACTATCCTGAGTGGGTCTCCAATATTGTACCAGTCAGAAAACCTACTAGGGGCATTTGCATCTGCACTAATTTCAAAGACCTCAACCTTGCATGTCCTAAGGATGATTTTCCACTCCCAAATATTAACATTATAATGGATTTGACTACTGGACATGAGATGTTGTCCCTCATGGATGGCTTCTTTGTTTACAATCAGATTAGGATATCACCAGAAGATTAGCACAAAACTGCATTCACAACACCTTGGGGTACATTTTGTTATCACATGATGCCCTTTGGCCTTAAGAATGCAGGAGCCACTTATCAACAAGCTATGACTACCATCTTTCATGATATTTTACATGTCATCATGGAGGACTATGTTGATGATCTTTTAGGAAAATCCAAGACAAGTGAATCACACATTCCTATCATCACTACCATTTTTGAGTGATTGGAGAAATACAAGCTATAGTTAAATCCCAAGAAGTGTGTTTTTGGAGTACAATCTGGTAAGTTGCTGGGATACATTGTGTTGCGGTGAGGAATAGAAGTTGATCCAAAGAAAGTGAAAGAAATCCTAGAGATTCCACCTCCCAAAACATTGAAGCAATTATGTAGTTTACAAGGAAAACTGCAATTCATCAAAAGATTCATGTCACAACTAGCAGACAAGGTGCATCTGTTCTCTCATCTCCTGTGCAAGAATATCTAATTTCAGTGGGATTACTTATGTCAAAATGCATTTGAGAAACTAAAAGGCTATCTGGCTAATCCACCTGTGTTGGTACCACCTGTTGCTGGCTGTCCTCTGATTTTGTTTATATCTACTATAGAGGTTGCATTGGGAGCCCTTGTGGCACAATTGGATGATATCGGCAAAGAGAAAGTAATTTACTACCTCAGCAGGTCTCTTATTGGTTATGAGTTGAATTATTCCCTAATTGAAAAAGCATGTTTGGCTATTTTTTTCTATACAAGAAAACTATGACATTATATGCTTAATCATAAGATTCATCTTTTTTCCAAAATTGATCTACTCAAATACCTCCTGGCATCTGCTGCTCTCACTAGTCATACAACAAAATGGATTATGATCCTTAGTGAATTTGACATTGTTTATGTGGATCACAAAGCTATCAAAGGACAAGTTATTGTAGATTATCTAGCTGAAGTACCTATTGATAGTAAACATCCTTTGATCATAGGTTTTCCAGATGAATCAGTCCTTAATCTTGCCCCGAATACACCATGGAAGCTTTATTTTGATGGATCCTTCATTCAGAAAGGATCGAGGGCAGGAATCTTGTTTGTTACACCAAAAGGGGATCTCATCCCTAAATCTTACAAGTTACAATTTCCTTGTACAAATAATATTGTAGAATATGAAGCCCTTGTACTTGGAACAATGGAAGATTCTCAATTTGTTGGTATTAGGAGATTCACAATTGGTTATCAAACAAGTTATGGATGAATATCAAACAAAGGATGACAAGTTGCTTCCCTACCATCGTACAATCAAAGATCTCAAAACACATTTCACTAAGATAATCTTCCAATAGATCCCCCACACAAACAACAAAGCAGCTGATGCCATGGAAACTATTGGGTCCTTGATCACCATGCCAGAACATAGTACACGGTGTGAGTTTCTTGTTGATAATATTATAGTCCCTGCGTATGACAAACCGAATTTTGTAATGGTGTGTGAAATTATTGATCCTAACTCCCCATGGTACCAAGAAGTCTATTCCTACCTTCACGATGGACATACCCCACTTTCCCTAACTACCAATCAATGCAAAACCTTCATTCACCGTACTTCCCGATACACAATCCTTTGTGATACCCTTTTTCGAAAGAATTTTGATGGAACTCTTCTAAGGTGTCTGAATTATGATGAAGGACAAATGTCCTTGGAGGAGGTACATCAAGGAATCTATGGGGCTCACTCTAGTGGACTTACTTTGGCAAAGAATTTGTTACATACTAGATATTTTTGGCCTACTATAGAACATGACACTTACAATTTTGTGAAGAAATGTGTGCCTTGTCAGCAACACAATGATTTGATACACGCCCCATCCCAATCCCTTCAGCCCACCATCACCCCTTGGCCCTTTTCCCGATGGGGTCTTGACCTCATTGGCCAGATTTTCCCTAATTCTTCCAATGGCCATAAATACATCCTTGCTTCTACTTAGTACTTTACCAAGTGGGTCAAAGTTGTTCCTCTCACCTACACCACTGAAAAATAGATTTTGAAGTTTATTTTGAACTATCTTATCTATCACTATGGAATTCCTTAGGACATTGTTACTGATAATGGAGGACCTTTCAAGAACAAGGATGTCACAGAGCTATGTAGTAAATTTGGCATTACCCACCATACCTCTTCCAAATACTTTCTGCAAAGTAAAGGTCAAGCAGAGGCTACGAATAAAACCATCCTCAGAATCCTCAAGAAAATAGTCGATGAAGCTGGCCGTGATTGGCACCTTCACCTCAATCCTTCCCTTTGGGCCTACCACACCTCCATTTGAACCCCACTGGAGCCACCCCCTTTTCCCTTGTTTATGGTACTGAGGCTATTCTACCCATACAAATTAAGCTCCCTTCCCTCATAATTTCTCTCAAACATCTGTTGTCTGAATAAGAATATAGAGTTGCCCACTTGCAAGAGCTAGAACTCCTTGATGAGAGATGCCTTAGTGCCCTAAACCACCTTCATGTGTATCAAAATCACCTTCACCTTTAGTTTAACAAAAGGATCAAGCCTCGTCAATTTGAGGTTGGTGATCTTGTCTTGCAGCATAACATGAAGAACCTCCAGAACCGTGAAAAGAAAAGGAAAGTTTGATCCTAATTGGTTGGGCCCTTCATCGTCATAGAAAAGTATGGCTCTGTCACTTATTAGATTGTGTCACTAGAGGGAGATCCTATCCCCGATCCTGTAAATATTATACATCTCAAGCGCTTCTATTCTTGATCTATCAGCAGTCTATTATACAGCTAAAATTTTCAAAAATTCAAAAAAATCAGAAAAGAAGAAAATCCAAAAACATTCAAAAAGAAAGAAAAAAAAAAAATCAAAATATTCAAAAAAGCATAAAAAATACAAAAGCTTGAAAAGTATCAAAAAAGCAAAAGAGAAATAAATCTGTCCATCTGTGAAAACCACTTCGGTGGCGCAATGGATAAGTACCATGGTGAAAACCTATTTCAGGCACCATGTGTAGTCAGATCCACCATCTATTTCCACATTTTTTCCATGCAACCTACATCGCCTTTCATAGTAAAAGTCACTACCCATATCTGTGCAGGTAGTTCCTTGATCATTTTCCACCTCCACAATAAAAATTTCCGCATGACTGAGCTTACCATATCAATACTGAGCTTTGTTCTAGACACAGTGACCACAAATGTTTCCACCAAATTAGTAGATAGATTGAATTTCCTTGTTTCATTCTATTCAAAATAAATTGCCAATGAATTCCCATTTCTATCAATCAATCTTTGGCCCATCAGGATGCATCCTTTTGGTGTCAGTTGTTCTATCAATTCTCACATCAAAATTATTCATGGAAAGAACTTTTGGACTGAATGACCACTTGGTTAGGATGCCTTTTTGTTAATTTTATCTTGTGTTTCAATATGCCCTTATCACAACAGCCTCAATCTTTTATAGCTTGGTTCATTAGGGTGAGTACATAATGGAATACATGCCCTTTGTGATATGATCTTCTTGTCATAGATTTTTAGTGCATTTATGTTTTGATATTTAGTTATGACTATGTATGCCTCACTGGGGACAGGATTCATGCATCTCAAATCACTAAAAGGATCTGGATGTATTGCATCTCCTCATAGGTCTCATCATACCTGATATCTCACATTCTTGTTCCTAATAACCTATTTGTCTAATAGTCTAGTCCACGCAAAGGAACCATGTCACTTGTGTTTTCTAGCACATGGTGCATAACTCCTTTTGCAATATCAAACTAGGGTATTCTCTCCAACATTAACGCGGTATAAATCCCACTATCATCATGTAGTTAAGAATGCATTGTAGTTAGGTCATATTGCATTTTTATTTTTCTCTTGGCAAGGTTTCTATTTATTCCCCCTATCCAGTCACCTAAGTGATTTTATTAGACCTATTTGATACACACAAAAATAGTGTCCTCATATGTCTCATATTGTATTCATTCATTAGGTCCATTCATTAATCATTATTCATTATAAGTTGCATTGTTACTTCATTCATTAATCATTATTCATTAAGGTTGCATTTAGTTCCAGTCATTATTCATTTCATTCATTATTTAGTTGCATTGTTACTTCATTCATTATCCATTAATCATTTTAGTTGCATATAGTTGTTCATTTCATTCATTATCTATTACTTATTTAGTTGCATTGTTAAGTCATTAACATCATTTTAAGATTCATTCATTTTAGGATCATTCCACATTCACATTTTACCAATCACATAACATCAATACATGTAAAATACATTCATCTATAAGAATTTAGACATCACATATACCATATATATATGCATCCCATCCCTGCTTTACAAATAGGTCAGTATACTCATATACATTCATCTCATCCTACATATTAGTCATAAACATCATATAACACATATAATATAAAATCATAATGCATCCATACATCCTACATAATAAATCACATCATATAGCATCATAAATAAAGTCCATAAATCAAGTCCAATAGTCCACAAAAGTCCATGTATATATCTCAAAATGTTAGTAGTACATAATGTGTTTCATAAATCATACAAAAATTTGTATTAGAAATGGTCTAAGATGAATCATGGTGGTGGCTGCAATGGTCCTACACCACTACCTAGATGCAGTGGTAACCCCAGCAATCCCTGTGAACCTCGCCATGTGCTCTCAGTCTGCGCTCTCTCTGAGTATGCAGGCTGTCATAACCCCTCTAGCACTATGGCATGATAGAGACCCATATAATATGTGGCCTCTCAGCCTCTCTCACCAGCCTCTCTTTGCGCTGTAAAAGCGTCCCCCATCTCCTGTCCTAAACTTACAGCCCTGCCTGCCAGACGATCTATCTCTTGATCCGTTCTATAATCCTCTGCATGTCTTTGTGCTAAGTCTCGCTCTACTGTCAGAGCTTCTATCTATACTGACATAGCTGCTAGCTCCTCCACATCTCCATGCTCCTCCATAATAGTAAACTCTCTGCTATCTACCTGAACCTGTAACATATCTAGTGCTCTCCATGAACTATCTCCCCAAGTGGTCTTTGCTGCTATCTCCCCCTGTACCCTGGCTAGCTCTATTGGAAAACTATTAGATGTGGCCTGAGCAGTTGCTAGTAACCCCTACAACCTCTGGATCTCTGCTTGCGCACTCACCTCAGTCACCTGAGATGTTTCTAGCAAGCCCTATACCCTACCTAACTCAGTCTAAAGACTATCCTGCTCTGCTACCACGATATCATGAATATCCTAGGCTATATGCCTAGCTAGTGGTAATTATCCCTATGGCCCTTATGGGCCCTATCCCTGTGGCCTCTTTCCCTGATCAAGTAGCCCCTGCAGCCCCTATCCCTGTCCCTGATCTTTCCTTGTGCACCTGGGATTATAGGAGGTTGCCTCCCCGCTGGTATCTCTACTTGCCCTCTCCACCTTGGAGCTACAACCTTGGGCCAGAATCTCCCCCCAGCCCCTCCTCCATCCTCATCATTTTCATCATCATCCTAAACCCCTCCATCTCCTCCCTCTCCAAGTTTCTCATCTGCTTGTACTATCCCTGGCACTGTCAACATGACTATTTTATGTGTTGCCCACCATTGAGCATATGCTAGTACCACTCTTGCATCGTATAAAGACTCTTGAGCCCTAATCCATGGAGCCTCTATCATCCCCATCCAAGATGCTCACACTATGCATAGATTGACTCCCATCCCCCAGATACTCCCCACCTCTCGGGTCACAAGTGGATACGGGAACCCATCTGAAACCACCTCTTGTACCTATCCCATCTATCTCTGTACCCTTGAAGGCATATATCTAGAGATCATATAAGATGTCCGCCCAATGAACCAACAATCTATCAGTACAAATCTCATGTAATATGAGTCATAGAACTTGTCCTCTGTGTATCCATCTTGCTATGGGATCAGATGTCCCTAGGCCTCACACCCTACATATGGTGCCCACTAAATCTCCCCCATCTCATCAATCCTCCATCATCAGTATCCCACTGAGTCTATGGCCTCGTAACTAATAGGTGGCTGGTACCTGAATGCGAATGACTCATGAGCCACTCAGGTCTCTTGGGTCCTGATCGGTCGTATGACCACAATGTGCTCCCATGCCCATACAAGAAGTAGTGTGCATCCCAGCCCTAGTTACCTACCCTTACAGTAGGTGCACATGTGTAAGTCATAATATAATTGCCTAAGGATGGTATACGCCCAGCAGTACTGATCTCTGTCCTCTACCATGATACTCAGAACTTGCACCCAGCCTATCGCGAATCCCTTGCCCGCATGATCAGGCATCAATTGACCTCTTATCAATTTGACCAAGTAGAGGGCCACCTGTCACAACCATGGCCAAAGTGTCATCGCTCCTTCCTAGGACATCCACTTCCATGTATTTGGTAGATCTGCATACCTCCACCCAAACACCATCTCCATGTAGGGCTCTGAACACTCAAAGTAGTACTTGGGTATCAGCCCCCGAATAGGCACTCTGTAGATCCTCCACACATCATGGAGGGTGATAGTAGCTTCCCCTGTCGGGAAGTGAAAGGTGAAAGTGGTACTGTGCCACCTCTCAATCAAAGCAGATATAAGCACATTATGTGCTCTCAAATGTGGCCACTGATGTACGTACTCCAACTCGCACAGAGTCACAATCCCGCACTTGGTCATTGTTAGCTCGTGCTCCAGCACCATAGTTGTTGGGAAGCACTCCCTCACCTAGAAGGTGATGGTATCCTCCTACATCCAACAAGCTCATGTCAGATATCAGATAGCATTTTGGGGCATCGAAAAATGCCCCTCACCTGTGCCGGGGCATCAAAAAATGCTCTCAGCCCCTTTTTTCTCTCTTATTTTCTCTTTCTTCTCTCATTTTTGGGTCAATCCACAGAGATGGTGATTGACCCTCATAGACAGTAGATCATCACAATCGCTAGTATGCGGAGACAACAGTCTAGGCTTCCACCTCTTTTCCCCACAGACAGCGGAGTTTAAACTCTATCGTCTCCTCTGCGCATTTCCCACCATTTTTTGCCTTCGCAGATGGAGATTGAGTGATCTCTGTTTGCATAGACGCCGATCCCTGATTGATCGTTTAAGAGGACGGTGATCAGTCGATCATCATCTTCACAGATGGTGGTCAGGAGACCACCGTTTGCGCTACGCGCCGGTTTGGGATGCATTTATGATACCCTAAACACTTGAAAAAACATTAAATGAATAAAACATGAAGTGATGTTTGACTACTCACGGGTGGTCCAGTGTCTTTCGATCACTGGTAGACCTAAATGCGCTCCCCAAGCTATACACAATCTTGCTCTACTGCCATTTCTCTTCTTTTCTTCTCTCTTTTTTCTCTTTCTGAGTGAAAATGAGTTCTCCATGGGCCCCGGTGGACTATTTATAGCCTCTAGGGTCCCATTTCTTCCATTCTGCTCCCCATTTTTCCTCTATTTTTCTTGGACACACCATGCAATAGTCTTAAAGTGTAAAGACGACATGCTAAATAGTGTAGCCAGTGCTTATTGTGATGGTTATTGTCATCGCAATAATGAAACACATAATAGTCATCGCTAGTTCTGATACCAAAACTGTAACATTGGCTTGTGTCGCTTGGCTGATGGGGTAGTGTCAGAATCGTGACACATAGCCATCGAAAGAAGGACTCAAATGTACTAGTGGGCTTAGCACTAACCGAATCCATTTAGTTTTGAAAACCTTGGGAAACATTAGGGAATTTTTGAGCCCTTTCACTTCAATATGCTTGTGTTTTTCCTTTAGTGTTCCATCATCATTGCATAGCTTCTTGTAAGCTTCTTCAACCTCTGATGTTCCTATGTCTGTAATCTTGCAGTGTATGAATGATCAAACATCTTTCACAAGTAAAACCCTAGCTGGAATGCGTGAAAATGCACCAGCATCGTCGTGTTGTGAGGACACCTCAGGATGGATCTTGTAATTAGGTTCCTCACACGCTGAATTCTTAATGAGTTTGAACTCATCTTTCTTTGTGTTCTTGGATTTCACGGTTCATGAAGTCGAGGCCATTTTCAAAAATTTAGGGCTTCCTATGAAATGTGTGAAAATAGAGTTTTCGGTCTCGTAGAACTTACTGTTTGTGCATGCAAAGATTCCTGAATAGCTTAGGAGTGTTGTATGTCGAGTTGTGATCACTCTGTGATGTAGTTGCTTTCTTCTCAAAAATCATCTTTGGTTTCTCTTCTCTAGGTGTCGTGACAAATGAGTCATCATTTCCCTATTTATAGGTGTTGCCCTAAAATGTGTGCCATAAATGCTTACCAACTCCTTGGTGTATGAAGACTGATTTTTTTCATGAAGACTTTACTTCCTTCAGTGACACTTAAAATGTTTTAGAGTAGTCACTATTTACTTTTCATTTACCGAAGGGGTTTCAGTATCACTGACAACTTGTTCATTTTCTTGTTTACCGATGAGGCTCAGTTTATACTTAGCAACTTTTGTTTCAACTAACGCTTCTCGGTAAGTGTAGGCAGTCTTAGCTTTTAGTTTATACCGGCGGGTTTTGGTATATATTCCCAAAAGCATAGTTATCACATATTTTAACAAGTAATACCATGATGCATCTTTCTTATGCTAATTTGGCATTATATCAACATACTATGGAACTGATGTAAAGTAATAGCTTGGGGTAATGCAATTCCATACTTACTTGTTCTACTTAGGTGGGGGTGGTGATGTCACTGGATCCATTGGATGGGATGTCACCATTTGCATTGCTCGATCTAGCTTCATTATTACTTGAAGTTTTTCTCCACATTTTGTCTCTTGCCCTCCGAATACCTTCAATGGTGTTTCCATTGGGATATGTGCTTGTCTCTGTCATTCATTCTCTCTAGTCTTTCTTGAGATGACCAACTTTATGACAATGTAAGCATGCCATTTCGGGGTCAGTCTAGCCTCTATAATTTCTAGTCCACTATCTCATATAGTTTGAAACAATGTGACCATATCTTCAACATTTTGTACAGTTTGTCCAAGTGTTGTAGTCCCATACATATTGATTAGTGACTCTCTTCGGTTGATAGGGAGTTTCTTGACCTTTAGTCTTCCATGCTTACCTTCTCTTTTTCCAGCATTCAAGAGTTGTGTGCCCATTCATTTTGCATGTAGGAAAATATTTGTCCATGTAGGTTTCCTTCTTTGATTGTTTCATCTCAGACTTACATTCATATGCTTTATGTCCTTTCTTGTTACATTTATAACAGAATCCTATGAATGAAGATGTAGATTTAGGAATACCTTTCATTTTGCCTCTGCATACATTTGATGTATGGTCTTGCTTTCCATAGTGGTTGCATGTAATCTTTCTTGGTCTTGAATTTGCATAGACATTCTTTGGATCAGATTGATTTGATGATTCTCCATTCTCGCTAAAACCTAGACCGATATTGGTGTTGGCTCTTCATTGTCCTTCAAGAAAATCATCCATTCTTTTATTTCTTTCTTCAACTTTCTTGAAAATTTCATTATGTTGTTGTTGAATTATTATTTCATGTTTCAACTTTTCATTCTCATCCCTCAATTCACCGATATCTTCTATTCTTTCAATGAGTTCAATATTTAATCTGTTTGCCTCTTGACTCATAAGAATAATCTAATTTTTAATCTCATGGTGATGCTCTGTAACTCTTTTTATTTAAGACTCTTTTTCTTGTAGCTTTTCTGTGATCTTTCTTCTATCATCAATATCTAGTTTTCTTTCTTTCTCAGCTTGTCTAACATTATTCATGACATCAATTATCCTTACTATCTATGTCTCTTGACTGATTTGCAGAGATATAACTTGTCCAGCTAGAAGTAGATTGATTTTAGTTAGGTTTGTGATGCTTTCTTCTGATGTATCTAATTCTTTGCTTGTAGTTGGTCCTGAAGACTCAAACAAATCTGGTATCTCTTCCTCATGATAATCTGTCTCATTACAATGAGATGCCATATTCTTTCTTTCATCTAGTAGTTGTCTCATGTGGAGTCTAGCTTCTTTATACTGTTCAAAGAACATCTGAATTTTAAGCTTTTTATTCTTAATATTTTTATCAATTTTGTACTTCTCTATTGTATGATCTTTTCTCTTAAGCCTTTAATCTTTCCAAGAAGAGACTTAGCTCTAATACCAATTGTTGGGATTAATAGGAAGTATGTATAGAGAGGGGAGGGGTTAATCTGTACCTCTAAAATTTTTGTATCCCTTTTATCAATTAACCTTTGTAATCAATTGTATATCCATTCAATCTGGTTTATACTATCTTGATGTGAGTTATATCAAATCATAACATTAACATACATGTGAGCATTCATAGAAACATTCATGAAAGTAAATTCATAGATAACACAAGATATGATATTGCAGAAAACTCCTAAGAGGAAGTTAAAACTGCAGTGGGCATGGCACCCACAAAATATTCACTATCTACAGATTGGAAGAGGTCAGTTAAGGCTTACAATTTTATCACTTCCGATGATATACCATGTTAGGAGTATCGGTGGAGACCTGTTAAAGTCTACTCTATTAAGAGCTTTAGCAACATTGTTGAGTGTGCACTCAGTTAAGAGATTTATTGTTGGATGGTTAAATTCACTCTCCTTGAAAGGATTTTTACACTTTTCTCCACTTGTTAGAATGGTAGAAAATTACAAATTGACCTGATAAATGCAATCTCCTATTGCTGATACAGATCCAATTTAGTTTACATGAAAATATTATCACCTTAATTGTGATTGAATAATACCTCTGATTCTCGGTATCCTTTGTTCTTGGTTCTTGCTAACCAAATTCACCTTTTGTTGTTCCTATTCTTGAAACTCACAATCTGATCCATAGATGTGCTCATCTAATTCATTCATGTTCTCCTCTCTCTTTACATCATCTATTCATCCATAATAATGAATGATTGCATCATCTATTTATAGATGGATTGACTTCATCGAGTTTAGATAAAAACAATGTTAACTCTAAGATCAAGTTTACAACTTATACCTAGATCTCCTAGTCTATGTATTTTAAATTAGTTAGAATCATTAAAGTACTGACATTCATGTATCTTGTCCCTAAAGAAATGGATTTAAAACAAATAGATATCCTATAAATAGAATACACTTTCTTTATCTGACGTGGAAGTCAGATCTACTTTTTATGGGCTGCAACTGACTTTTGGTTCAGTCTGTCGGTCATGCTTGACTGTCCTTCAGTTTTGTTCTTTCAGTTGCACTTTCACTGTCTTTTTAGTCTACACTGTATCTTTCATATCGGGTTCCTCTTTTGGGTTCCACTTTATCTTTCTATCTTTTCAATTTCAGTTTACACGCTAAGTTGTATCATTGGTTCTTGTTGTCACTGAGGTTTGCACCCTTGCTGAAAGCTTCTCTAACAGCAACCTAGTGAAACATGGAATCAACCTCCAAGCTGTGGGACTTGAACTACGAGGTTGAATCTCTGGAGAAGGCCG
>MU224295.1:507440-552761 GCA_018584345.1 Thuja plicata | reverse complement strand
TTTGGTAACCGACTGAACTCGGTAAGTACTGCGAACTCGGTAAAGACTGACTTTCCTTCATATATTCTTTGATGACCGACTGAACTCGGTAAAGACTGAATCTCGTTTGTTGACTGAGTGAGCCCGGTAGTAACTAACTTCTTGATATAGTATTTTGGAGTGCTTGGTAGACTCTGTAAATAGCTTTTCTTACCGTCTGAACTTGGTAGACTCGGTAAACTGCCTTAATGAACATTCTTAGCTCGGTAGACTCTGTCTGATGACTGATATGACATTTGTGTAACATCAAGGACAACACACAATTAAACAATTGTTTCCAACAATGGCTCTAAATCAGGGGATTATAAGGCAAGGGATGGATACACAATTCTTTCAGACATTTCTTCTCATAAACAACCTCAATTCTTTAATCATCTTTGCTAGAATAAAGTCTGCCTTCCCAAAGTAGGAATTTTTGCTTGGGCAACAATTCAAGGAAGAATTCTAACTACTAATTGGTTCAAGAAAATGAGATTTCATGGACCATCTAGATGTGTTTTATGCTACACTAATGAAGAGGACACGAATCATGTGTTTTTAACTTGTCCCTTTGCATCAGAGTGGTGGAAATGGCTTTGTGAAAAGTTGGGTTGGTCATCTGCTCTTTCGAACGACATTCTTTCACTCTTCACTTCTTGGCTCCAGCTCTTTAAAGATAGCTTATGTGGAAATTTATGGATAATCACACCTTCAATTCTTATTTGGAAACTATGGAAAGAAAGAAACAAAAGAATCTTCCAAGATAATTCTATGGACAAATCCTCAATCTTGAACTGAATTAAAGCCTCTATAGTGAAATTCATGAATGCTAAGATCCCATTACAAAGTGCACAACATAAGTATTACACTAGCTGGGATAATTACATGATCAAAAATTGGTTTGGGCTTAAGTCTCCCCCAACAATTGGTATAGGAGTTAAAGAAAATGCCACCCTCAAATCTAACTAGAAGTGGAGACCTCCTTCTCTGGGTTGGTATACATTGAATTTTGATGGAGCTTCAAAGGGAAACCCTAGTCCTTCAAGGGCTGGTTGTATTATTCATTCTAGTGACGGCTCTCTGATTGCCAAATTGGCAAAACCATTGGAAATTGGCACAAGCAATTTGGCAGAATTTAAAGCTTTGTTATTAGGACTGTCAATGGCATTTGAAATGGGCCTTTAAAAACTAGAAATTGAAGGGGACTCCTTGATTATACTAAATGTAGTTATAACAAGGTCATCTCCAAATTGGAAACTATAAGAAATTCTGGAGGTGATTTTAAATTTAATAAAAAATTTGAATTCACAATGGCTAACCACATTTATCAAGAAGGAAATTTCATGGCCGATGACCTAGCAAACAAGGAAGTTTTGGGAGAATACATCAAATACAATGAGCAGATTGGCTGGGAAAGTGGTGCATTTTAGCAACGGTCTTTGGGAAGTCTAATCAGAGTAGCTCACCCTGAGTCTTATTGACTTTAATTCAGAATTGACACCTTGGATAAATGTAATTGTTGGGGATGATGTGATGGCTCCTGACATCAACAAAAAGCTCATAGTAATCTAGAGTGATTCTGGTCAGTGGCACAAGATTGCAACACATCTCTTCAGACTCACTTAGCATGAATTAAACAATTTCATTCAATTCACATCACATCATCCTGGCAGGACCTGTCCTTGGGCTCTATTGCATGAAACTCTCTTCCTCCTTTTTTTTAATCTCAACTGCTATCTATTTTTATGGAACAACTGGTGTCCTTTTAGGAGGAAATTTTTAAGTTACACTAAAGATGGGAATTGACATTCATTTGTTTCACATTAAACATGACATTGATGAGGAGAGTACACTACTAAGTGTTATGTCAAAGTGTGATGTGCTAAAATCAAGTGGTTTGGCTTGCATGAATTTGGCAATTTTATTATCCCGGCTGTGCTAGAATTCTTTTCAAAAAAATTTCTTGAGATCAAGAGTGGTAGGCTACTGAGATAGAAAGATGGACTCCCCAATTAAATTTGGTTCTGACATTGAACAAATTGCCTTCGACACCCCCATTACTTCCAATCAAATTAGGGAACTCTACATCTATCAGCATCCCCTAGTCATTCATGAGGTGCAGAAAGTTTTAGGATACAATTTTCTTTGTACAAATCATAGGTTCAGGGTTTCTTCAAACATCTGCGTGGGATTCCTAGCAAGCATTCTGGTTGCAGGGGCTTCAAAGACTCTGGCAGAGGATATGTGTGACCATTTATTATTTGGGAAATTCATAGTGGATATCCATAAGGCATTCATGAACATTGATTCATATCTCACAATGCCACTTCCCTGGGATTTAGCCACGATAATGACTACTGGCCAACCCTTCCCTGGGTTAGGAATTGGCCCCAAACAAAATATATAGTTTGGGCCACCTCGACACCTTCACATTATTTGGGTGTGGGAATGGGAGGACTACCATCTGTGACTATGCATGATGAAGAGAGGTATAAAATTCCTCTTTAAATTTCTAGGCATTGAGGAGGGTCTAAATGTCTCGTATGGTGACAATATAGACAAAAATATCCCATGGGTTTACCAATATAAGTATGATGAAAAATTGGATGGCTTGGGGAATTCAAACTCTACAGATAATGAAGATGAAGAGGAAGATATGGAGGTCGACTCTAAGGATTCCAATGGAAAGGATGAGGAGGAAGGTGATGACGTAGAAGAAGAAGATAAAGAGGAGGCGGATGATGATTAGGAAGGCAAACAAGATGAGGGGTTCATGGAGGATGAACCAGAGGATAGTGGCTAGATGAACTAGAGGATAGTGGCTTTCTAGCCTTGGGTGAAAGCTCTAAATCAAACTCTGGAGCAACCACAAAGAATGACACCACTTATCCCTCTATGTGATTACACGAGCTAAGTCCATTTGGGGGTTTTTGAATTTTGAGTTTTGAATTTTTCTTGGTTATTCAAATCTTCCCTTTTGAATTATGACCTTATGAAAAATTAACTCTTGGATGAGCCTAGGTGCTCTATTTTGGGTTCACAATCCTCTTTGGTGGGATTGGGTTATGAACCAACAAATTTTTTTGTATGTTTTCTTTACTATTTACAATTTTTATATTAATACAAATCTCGACTTCGGCCCCTTATTGATAAAAAAAATAGTAAGATAGACACTGCAAGAACACTCCTGTACAAAAGAGATCACATAAAGATGAGGATTTCAAGCTACTTGCAGTGCTTGACCATGCAACAATGAACTCCTCACAAGCACAAGAGCTTGAGGAAGAACCCTATTGCACACTAAAGTCCCAACATTTCAGTGATGCTTATGATCATACATCATTGTGTAGCACAATTCCAATGCTAGAGTCATCATATTTAGGTCTGCATCATTGAAAATGGAATGCCATCAGCAACAGAATTAGAAACCACTTGTAAAAAGAATTCTACATGCCACTCTCCATAGATATAAAAGGAAAAAAGGACCAGAAACAAAAAAAAAAACCCTTATGAGAGTTGGAAGCTCTGTGATTATGGCTCCAAATGTAGATGATCTAGTCTTATCACCATAAAGAAAAACTAAACAATTTAGAGTACCCAATGAAGCTTTCCTTGGTGCTCGATTGGCCTATTCAAAAACTCAAACTTTATCAAAAAATTACTTATGAAGGTGAGTAAAACAAGAAAATAGTCCAAGTGGTTGAGATCAAGAGGTTAAAGAGTTTTTTTCAAGATGAAAATATAAAACCCAACAAAATAAATGACACTAATGCTATAAACATAATCATCACCTAAACATAAATTTAACTTTCGCAAAAAAGTTGTTAGTTCTACAAACAAATGCTCCAGAACACATGTCAAATCAATCCAAAGAGGTGATCTAGCAATAATAGCAAATGCCTAAACAATACACGCATCAACCAAAAAATAACTGTTAACAAGCACAAAGTAATCTGAAGAAACATGAAAGAGAAATAGAGTAACATCAATAATGGTATCTCAACTATTCTAAGGACTCTTTTCTTGTAGTATAATAAGATAGCAGAGTATTCTTTCTTTTTAAATTTTTAATAATAAATTGAAGTGCTTTATTCAGAATGTTTTGTGACTAAAGGATCAATGATTTGGCAACAAAGAAAACTATGGGTTGCCAAATGAGTTGGATGCAACAGATGGTTTGCTCCTAACAAAGATATGGCTTGGCTTGTGAGTCACATGAGAATGTCATTGCATCTATGCCTTCTAAGAAATCAGCATGTACTTCAACATAATTAGAATCTTCAATAAGAGAGTAATGTTATTTTGGCATTGCTATGAAGGGAATGGTTCTTTGGTAAAGATGTGTTGCTATTTCAGCACCCCCCTGCTAGGCCAGCACACTCGCAGGCTCTATGCCCCTCCTAGGCTGTTGGGCCTAGGGGGTTTCAACTACTTATGTTAGTAATAACTGAGAGGGGGGGTGAATCAGTGGCCTCAAAAATTTATCCTTTAAACTTTAATCTACCAATCAATACACCTCAGATTATTAAGTCCCTACAAGATGCATGCCATGAAATACTTGAAATAATAAACTGTTTGTCAGTTTACCTTGTCTGTCCTTATTCTCCTTGATAACCGATAAGTAGTAAAACTTATTTACCAATACTCAGTAAATATGCAAAGTATACCAATCAATCCATAAATGCATATGTGAAATGTAAAACAATAAAGTAATAAACCATACACACATAACACATGGATTTTAACATGGAAACCCTGTTAAGGGAAAAACCACTGGGACTGGTACCCCAAATTTTTACTCTTCTAAAGTGAGCCCTATTAGGAGCCAACCCTGTTAAAGGTTACAAACACACTATTAGGTGTGACCTTGTTAGAGGATTTTATACATATAGGTTGTCACTTAGTATGTGGCATCTATTTTTCTACCATCCTTTTAAATCATCCTCCTTCTTAGACTATCAATAGGCTTTAGGAAAATCTTGCTACCATCCTTGAATCAACCTTCTTCTTAGGCTAACAATAGGCTTTATGAAATTTCAATGCTAATTTCATGAGTCAAATTTTTTGGCAATCTGTTAGGATATACCTCAATTATAGAAGATGGTTAAGTCCTTCTCTATTAAGAGACTTGATGCTTCAATGGTCAAACTGAAACATTATGACCTATTTCTAATGCAACTTTGAATTGCAGATTTTCAGATCTATTTAAGTACAATACCTCTCTGATCAATATATCAATTCAATTCCTTGTGCTCCACACTTTCTAGTCTGTGATGCTATGCTTCACTGTTCGTCGGTGTCTGCAAAATTCTTTAGCTCTCCCTTAGCTTGATTGATCAGGACAAAATAAAGTTATCTGTCATCAGTTTCTCTTCACCATCCTCTTTCGTTTCACTCCCCTTCTGTGTATGTGATTTCTCGTCATTACTGATTATGAAAATGAATTATGGTTGTCTCTTATATAGAGATGATATTCCTTAATTCTTGATTCTTGATTCTTGGCATGAAAAATAATCCAGCCAATCTGATTTACGGCTTTAACTCCTAATTTATCTCATAGTTATCTTCTTGCCAATTGTATAAATATTCTTTAAATCAATTACTGAATTGTGGTCAAATAAAATAAATAAAACAACCAGTTAAGTCTATCCTTAAGCTCTGCTAGCTAAATATTTTGTCATTTTCTAAACTCTCTATTCTGTCAGTCAATTTTGTAGTTCGTTGTCGGTGACAACTGCCAGTTCTATTGGTGTAACTCTGATTAGCTTCAGGATCTTCGTCTGTTGGGCATCATTGGATTTTTCTCATTGGGCAACTCTATTTTCATCTCGTCGGGCATCTTGTGATTCTGCTTCATCGATTATCACTATGACTTTTTCTCTGCCTTTATCGATGGTGTGCACTCCGTCGGTGTTGTCTGTCACTTGGTGAATACTTGAATTTTATGCATTGCTGCAAGCATAATCTTTGTTCCATTATTTCTCTGAAGTCTTTGGCATTATGTACATGACCGTACAGATGATATCAAGTTGACATCAATGACAATACAAACCATTAACTGATTTAATGTATTGCATCATCTGCAACTTAACATTATCAAACATTTAATCAGTTACATGTCATCAATCTCTCCCTTTGGCATTGATGGCAACATACTATATTATCACACTATACTATTTCTAATACAATATGAAATACAATTGTTGAGATTCATCAAATTACCAAATAGTTTTTTTTGATAATTGATAAAAATATCTGACCGCTGGTAAGCTCTGTGTTAGCTTAGATTTGATTCTTGTAGCTTTCTATGTTTATTGTACTGATGTGTTGTGTTCTCTTCTTGTGTCAATTTCTCTCTTTTGACTGTTCTTCTTCTTTGATGTCTCTATCTCTTGTCAGAAACTCTCCCTTTGTCTATTATTTCTTCATACAAATTCTCTCCCTATGGATATGATCTCTCCTTGTTTGGAGTAATCTAATAATGAATAATTTCTCTTGTGATGCGATAATATGGATACATTCTCTCCCTTTGACAATAATGCCAAACAAATATTTTACAAATATCTGACATTCCTGTCAAATAATTATTTTCTTCTATCCATAATATATTCCTTGAATTTCCCTTATCCATCAACAATACAACAATATGCTCTAGTGCTCGGTTCTGATATATACCTTTCTGTATATAGATGTAGCTTTGAAGTTCATCTTTTTTCTTGCATCAAAATGAATGATATTCTGATAATATATAGGCTGATGTAGCCTTCAGTCTTTTACTAACTGGTAGACAAGGGTTTGAGCCCCAGTCTCTTTCTTAAGTACTCAAATGTATCCTTGGGAAGTGGCTTGGTGAAGCTATTGGCCAATCGTTCTTTTGATTGCACATACTCAAGTATCCCCTCTTTTTCTTGAACCTGTTCTCTTAAATAATGATACTTGATTGTAATGTGTTTAGTCTTTGCTTGCATGAATGGATTCTTGGAAATGTTTATTGCACTGGTGTTATCACAATAGATAATCACTGGTTCTAAGATCTTCATATGCATACCTTCCAGCAACTGTTTGATCCATGCAATATTTGAGTAGTTTACAGCAGCAACAACATATTCTTCTTCTGCAGTAGACTAAGAGATGCATCCTTGCTTCTTGCTAATCCATGTGACAGGTATGTCACCCATAAATAATTATCCTCTAGCTGTTCTCTTATGGTCATCAAGATTTCTAGCCCAATTAGCATCGGTAAACACTTTTAGTTCAAATTTGCCTTCTGTTCTATACCATAAGCCAAATTCCTTAGTATTCTTCAGATATCTTAAGATTCTCTTCATAGAAGTCATATGTGATTCCCTGGGGTTAGCAAAAAATCTAGCAATAATTCCTACTGCATGTGCAATATCTGGTCTAGTGTGTACAACATACATGAGTTTTCCTATCATTGATCTCTACAAAGTTTGATTTACCTCTGTTGTCTTGTCTTCCTTTGTTAATTTACATCCAGTAGCCATCAATGTTCCAACAGGTTTGGAATCTTCCATCTTGAATATTTTCAGGACCTCTTTGATGTATTTGGACTGTGTAGTGAAAATACCTTCACTTTGTTGAATGATTTGTAGACCAAGAAAGAACTTGATCTCTCCAAACATAGAAATCTCAAACTATTTTCTCATCTCATCAGCAAATGACTTGTATAGCATGTCATTGCCTCCAAATAAGATGTCATTAACAAATATTTCAACAATCAAAGTGTTAGCATCAGTGTCTTCTTTCAAATAAAGATTATTGTTTTAACTAGTCCTTATGATTCCAATACTTATTAGATAGGAATGAAGTCATTCATACCAGGCTTTGGGAGCTTTTTTCAATCCATACAAGGCTTTGTGAAGTCTACATACCATGTTCCTTTTGTCTGGATCTACAAACCCTTTTGGTTGTTCAATGTATACATCTTCTTCGAGTATTCCATTTAGGAATGCTGACTTGACATCCATTTGATATACTTTGAATCCTTTATATGTAGCATAAGCAAGTAGTATTCTTACTCCTTCTAGCCTAGCACTAGGTGCAAAGGCTTCTCCATAATCTATACATTTCTTTTGTGCATACACCTTGCATACTAGTATTTCCTTGTTCCTTGTGACTTCTACATTCTCATTCAATTTGTTCCTGAATATCCATTTTGTACTGATGACATTCTTGTCATCTGGTCTTGGCACAAGTGACCATGTTTTGTTCTTCTCAATCTGCTCAATCTCATCATTCATAGAACTCATCCATTCTTCACTATCTAGTGCAGTGTTGATAGATTTTGGCTCAAACTCACAAATTAAACAATTTAAGTTTAAAGACTTATTTCTTGTTCTTGTAACAGATTTCTTATCTCCTATGATCTAGACCTCTGGATGGTTCCTTCTTACATATCTTGCAAGTATAGGAATAGCTCTTTGTGTATTAGCTTGATCTTCATTACCTTGAACATTATCTTGATCATTATCCTGACCGTCAGTAACAACATTCTGACCGTCGGTTGCAACATTTTGTTGTTCTGGATTTAAGCACTATTGCTCGGGTAGAGTCATGGGTTCTTCATAATATACAAACTTGTTTTAGTCTTCTGGTTCTTTTGTGCTTTCCAACTCATTCTTTTCTACAAATTCATCAATCTTCACATTTGCACTTTCAACTAATTTGTTAGAAGCCTTGATTAGACATTTAAAAGCTTTTCTCTTGGTAGAATACCCCAGAAAAATACCTTCATCACTTTTGGCATCAAGCTTTCCATTTCTATCATCCTTTAAGACATAACATTGACTACCAAATATTTTGAAGTAACTTACATTGGGTGTTTTACCATACCATAGCTCATAAGGTGTCTTTTTGTGTCCTTCAATTGTACTCTGTTAAGTGTATAAACAGCAGTGCTGACAGCTTCCCTCCAAAAGATTTGGGTGATGTTCTTTTCTATCATCAGTGTTCTTGCACAATCAACTATTGATCTATTCCTTCTCTCAGCAATCCCATTTTGCTACAGTGTCCTTGGTATAGAAACCTGTCTTTTTATACCATGCTCATTACTGAAATTAGTGAATTCATCTAATATAACTTCTCCTCCTCTATTTGATCTTAAACATTTTAGATCCTTACCACTTTTTTTTCTACCATAGCCTTATACCAGTTAAACATCTTGAATGCTTCATATTTTTCCTTTAGAAACATGACTGTCATCATTCTAGAGTAATCATCAACAAAGAGAATAAAATATCTATCTCCATAATAACTCTTTGTCCTTATAGGTCCACATAAATCAGTATGTACTAATTCTAGAATATCATCAGATGTATGGGTTTTAATTTTGAAACTAGACTTTGTCATTTTACTTTTTTGACAATTTTTGCACATGATATTGTCTGGCTTTGTCATCGTCGGTAACCCTCTTAAACTTCATTTTCTTATTTTCATCATGTTGTCAAAATTCACATGACACAATCTTTTGTGCCACAACCATATGTCTTCGTTTCTAGTCATTAAGCAAGTGGTGTTAGTATCATTCAAATAGAATAATTTACCTTTGGTTTGTTCACCGGTACCAATCAGTTTGCCTGATTCATTGAAGATTTTTGCCTTCTTGTTCTCAAATGATTTTTGCCTTCTTTTTCTCAAATGCTACTCTATGACCTAAATTATTCAGCTGAGAAACACTCAACAGATTATAATTCAATCCTTTTACCCAATAAACATTTTCATATTTAATCAGGTTATTCAGCATTATTGTTCCTTTACCTTCAACTGGACAAGGTGTATCATTTCCCATTCTTACTTTACCACCATTATAATATTCAAAAGTGTTAAACTTTTCTTTGTCACCAGTCATATGGTGAGTGTAGCCACTATCTATAATCCAGATATCATTCTTACTAACCTTAGATATGAGTGTAGTTTATTCATGCCTTTCATCTTCATTTGAATTATCCTTCACAACTACAAATACCATCTCGATGTCATCATCAGGTTCGGTGTCAGTATCTTCATCTTTGCAAGTAGTTAGGTAGCTATCCTTCTTGCCTTTATCCTTGTAGTCTCGGGTATCCTTTCTTTCTCATTGTCGGTAACCTTTGTAATCTTTGTTATCAGCTCTGTCAGATTTCTTCTCAAAAGATCTATCATCACTTGTGTCATCTTTTCTTCTGTTAGGACATCTAGTAGCAAAGTGTCCAATTTATTTACAATTAAAGCATACAAGTGGTAGCTTTTCTTTTTATTTACCTTTGCCTATTTGTATTCTTCTAGGCATAAGTGCTTCTATTTCATCTAGATCTTCTTCTTCACTTTCACTTTCACTGTCCCTTCTAGATGAGTTTCTATGATTGGATTTTCTTATTTTCATAGAAGACTTAAATGCATACTCTAAACTTGGTAAGACACTATTGTTAAAGTTATTCATCTCAAATGAAATTAGTCTACCAATTAAGCTATCAAGAGTAACTATATTGTTTGCAACTGCTCTCATTTTTTGAATAGCAGAGACTCTAATAGAATATACAGGAAATAAGGTTCTTAAGATTTTACTTACCAATGTTTCCTCTTCAAGTGTACCTCCAACGCCTTGTATAGCATTGACTACTTGTTTTACTCTTGTGTTGTACTGTGTGATGTTTTCTCCTTCTTTCATTCTGAGGTCATCAAACTTTCCTCTAAGGCTTTCTGCCTTGGCTCTCAGAACATTTGTATCTCCTTCATGTAGAAGCTTCAGTTTGTCCCACATTTTCTTTGTAGTTGTGCAATCTTTGACATCTTCAAATTCAACATCAGAGAGTGAGGAAGAAATCTGTATAACCATGCAGTTATGCTCATGCTTCACTCTCAATTGATCTACTATTAATGGTCCTATAGGCAACACATATTCAGTATCTAAGTATTGAGTAACATTATTACCAATACCTGATAAGTGGAGTCTTATCCTGCTTTTCCATGAAGCAAAGTTGTCTTTGTTCAACTTGGGCACATCTCGTCTGTTCATCTTGTGATATTTACTTAGGTCTTGAAACCTTCCTTCTAAGCACACAAGCTCTGATACCAATTATTAGTAATAAATGAGAGTGGGGGTGAATAAGTGGCCTCAAAAATTTATCCTTTAAACTTTAATCCACCAATCAATACAGCTCAGATTATTAAGTCCCTACAAGATGCATGCCATGAAATTCTTGAAATAATAAACTGTCTGTCAGTTTACCTTGTCTGTCCTTATTTTCCTTGATAACCGATAAGTAGTAAAACCTATTTACCGATACTCAGTAAATATGCAGAGTATACCAATCAATTCAAAAATGCATATGTGAAATGTAAAACAATAAAGTAATAAAGCATACACACATAACACATGGATTTTAACGTGGAAACCCTTTAAGGGAAAAACCACTGAGACCGGTACCCCAAATTTTCACTCTTCTAAAGTGATCCCTATTAGGAGCCAACCTTGTTAAAGGTTACAAACACACTATTAAGTGTGATCTTGTTAGAGGATTTTATACATATAGGTTGTCACTTAGTATCTGGCATCTATTTTTCTACCATCCTTGAATCAGCCTCCTTCTTAAACTGTCAATAGGATTTTGGAAAATCTTGCTACCATCCTTGAATCAACCATTTTCTTAGGCTATCAATAGGCTTTATTCAATTTCAATGCTAATTTCATGAGTCAACCTTTTTGGAAATCTGTTAGGATATACCTCAATTATAGAAGACGGTTAAGTCCTGCTCTGTTAAGAGACTTGATGCTTCAAGTGTTAAACTGAAACATTATGACCTATTTCTAATGCAACTTTGAATTACAGATTTTTAGATCTATTTAAGTACAATACCTCTTTGATTAATGTGTCAATTTAATTCCTTGTGCTCCACACTTTCTACTCTGTGATGTTGTGCTTCACTATTCATCAGTGTCTGTAGAATTCTTTAGCTCTCCCTTAGCTTGATTGATCAGGACTGAATGAAGTTATCCTTCATCAGTTTCTCTTCTGTATCCTCTTTCGATTCACTCTCCTTCTGTGTATGTTTTTTCTCATGATTAGTGATTATGGAAATGAATTATTCTTGTCTCTTATACAGACATGATATTCCTTAATTCTTGATTCTTGATTCTTGATTCTTGATTCATGATTCTTGGCGTGAAAAACAACCCAACCAATTTGATTTATGGCTTTAACTCCTAATTTATCTCATAGTTATCTTCTTGCCAATTGTATAAATATTATTTAAATAAATTACTTAACTATGGTTGAATAAAACAAATAAAACAACTAGTTAAGTCTATCCTTAAGCTCTGCCAACTAGATATTTTGTCATTTTCTGAACTCTCTGTTCTGTCGATCAATTCTGTAGTTTGTCATCGGTGACAACTGCCAGTTCTATCAGTGTAACTCCTGTTAGCTTTGGGATCTCCATCCATCGGGCATCATTGGATTTTTCTCATCGGGCAACTCTATTTTCAGCTCATCGGGCATCTTGTGATTTTTCTTCGTCAATTATCACTGTGACTTTTTCTCTGCCTTTACCGATGGTGTGCACTCCATTAGTGTTGTCTGTCACTTGGTGAATACTTGACTTTTATGCATTGCTAAAAGCATAATCTTTGTTCCATTGATTCTATGAAGTCTTTGGCATTATGTACATGATCGTACAGATGATATCAAGTTAATATCAATGACAATATAAACCATTAACTGATTTAATGTCTTGCATCATCTTCAACTTAACATTATAAAACATTCAATCAGTTACATGTCATCAGCTTATTCATTTCTGATGGGGATGGGCCTCCTATTTTAGGCTCCACCATAAGGCTCAGTTATTGCCTAGTTTAGGCTGAGGGCCCACTTGAAACCCTCATATATATTGCTTGGTGTGGTAAAGAGGTAATATTATTGAATTGTGAATATACCAAGCACTTGGAAGCAGGTAGTGCTCAAAATTCTTTACAATGAAATTATATTCCTCCCCAACTCGGCCCCCTTCCATAGCCTTGATGGGATGACCTTTTCTCAAAATCCTATACCTTCCCATACCCAAGAAAAAAACTGATAAAGAATAAATAGAACCATCAAGCTTCAGGAAAATTATTCCCAGAGCTTCTCCATAAACATGCCTACAAAATTGAAAATTAAAGGAATTTCTCTATAGAAGGCAAATAGAAACTTGAATCAAGACTTATAAATATGTTCACTAACTTCTACTTGGTAGGGAATGTTACCATTAAACTCACTTGTATGTGGAGTGTCAGAGAATATAAATTGTAATGAAATAGAGCCTTATGAGACTGATATGAACTGTTAAGCAGTCACCTCCTGAAGGAAAATTTTTGAAAGATGAATTCATCTATATGTATAGTTTATATGCCTAATCTTATATATATCATAACCATGCTTGAACCATAAGAACAAATTGAGACAAGCTCAAGATGCAAAAATAGAAATTGTAGGCCAAGACACCATGCACAGAAACAAAACACCAAGAAATGCTATTACAATTTTAAATGGAATTAAAAGATGACAGACTCAAAATTCCATTTCTATACAACTCATACAATATAATAAATTGAATCCAAGCTAAAATCCTCAAATCATTTGGCACCATAAGGTCTTGCATGTCACACCTTAACATATGTAAGCCTTGTTATCTCATTTCCCATGTGATCAACAAGGAGAGGCAAACATGCAGGTAGTTCAACTTGAAGGTTGTCACCAAATGTTGAAATAACCAATCCCATCCTACAAATTGCACACTCCTTGACCTCCTGTATATAGAGATCCAAACTCAGATAGAAATAAAATCACAACCCATGGACCAGTAGAATATATAGCAATAAACACACAGAGGAGATAATAAAACATTTCTTTTGGGTTCTAAAACACTAATATTCCTAATATTAAATCAACAAGAATCATATCGAGGAAAAGAAAGTTGAAGATCAGACCTGATCCTGATCTTGATTGGCTGATGTAGCCCAAAACCACAGAAACAACAATTCAGAGAAAATAACACAATGCTAGAATAATAGAACCTCAAATTCTCAGTAACTGCATCCAAACTACTATGCCTCTACAAAGAAAGAAAACTCCTTATTACAATTCCAAAAATTACCATATTTGGTAGATTTTCAAGAAAAATATATTTTTCCATTTTTGGTAACTTTTAAAACTCATCCTAAGAATCTCAATTTTTCCCAGGAAAATCTCTCAACTAAGGCAAGATGAATTGCCAACTAATCCACAAAATTAGAAACACGATTTTGGATTTATTACAAAAGCAAAACTCAAAAAAACTGGAAAGAAATAGAAAAAACTAATTTTGGAGGTCGAGATGAAAATTCAGGCTCTAGAAAAGATGTTGAAACGGCCACCTACTGAGCTAGATGAGTTGGAATTTCCATTAACTCTAGCTCACGAATCCGTCTGTAAAATTTTAGCCAAAACCCACATCCGAGTCAAAAGTTATGACCCCCGGAAGTTGCTGCATCATTTTCCCCTTATTTAAAGGAATGCAACTCCTACAAGTGGTTGTCTGTGAACTATTGTAACTTTGTGGGGTCCAACTTCATCACTTCCCACTCTGAGATCCAGGTGCTATCTTTTGCTGGTAATCCCTCTGACTGAATTAGGTACCTAGTGTAATGACCATTTCGTGTGACTGTAGACTTTATATCCAGAATATGGGAAATCATTTCCTTCTTTTTACTTGGAAGGTGGTGATGCCAATCCACTTCATCTCTACTATTTGGCTCAGATATATTTCCATGAAATGCATACAAATCAAAAACATTAAACACAGGAGAAATAGCCAAATCATCTGGTAAACAAACCTCATAAGCATTATCATTGATCTTCTTTAGAATTCAGCAAGGACATATCTTTTTGTATTTTAGCTTATGATATGTGCCAGTAGGAAATCTCTCACATCTCAAGTACACCATCACCAAATCACCTATATTAAATTTTTGTCACCTTCTAATGATATCTGCAGCAACCTGATATCTCTCATTGCTATCCTGTAACTTACTCCTGACATCTTGTTGAAGTTGTTGAAGGTGTTCGGCAAATGCTTCCCCATCATCACTAATTCTATCTTGCATAGGAAGTTGTACAAGGTCCGAAACACCTTGAGGATTCTTACCATATACAATTTGAAAAGGAGATTTACCAATTGATCTATTAAGTGAACTGTTTTAAGCAAACTCAGCTTGAGGCAATGCCAAGTCCCACTGCTTGGGTTTTTCACCAACATTACATCGTAATAGGTTTCCCAAACTTTGATTGACCACCTCAGTTTGCCCATCAGTTTGGGGATGATAGGCACTGCTAAAATGCAACTGTGTTCCCATCTTCTTCCATAAGGTCCTCCAGAAATAACTCAAAAATTTAGTATCCCTGTCAGATGTGATAGTCTTTGGAATGCCATGGAGTCTAACAACTTCTAAGAAGAATAAGTTGGCTATCCTTGTGGCATCACTTGTCTTTTTACAAGCAATAAAATGAGCCATTTTAGAGAATCTATCAACAACAACAAAAATAGAATCTGCACCTCGCTGGGTGTGGGGAAGTCCCAATACAAAATCCATACTCACATCTATCCATGGCTCGATGGGTACAGGTAGAGGTGTATACAAGCCTATGTTTTGGGAGTGACCCTTAGCCACTTGACATATCCTGCATCTTGCCACATACTTAGTAATGTCCCTTTTCAGCTTTGGCTAGTAGTATTTATCTACAACCAAGGCTATTGTCTTGTCCTTCCCAAAGTGACCAGCCAAACCACCACTATGAAATTCGTGGATAATATTTTCCCTCATGGAACCAGCTAGTATACAAAGTTGTTTTCCTCTAAAGAGGTAACCATCCTGCAGAAAGTATTCTCCTCTCATATGATCTGAAAGACTAGTTGTTGGCTCTTTAATCTTTTCTACAATTTCTCAAAAATCATCATCAGCCTCATAAAAAACTTTAATAGACTCAAAACCAATGACCTTTGTTTCCATTGTAGTTATTAATGTAACACACTGACTGAGGGCATCAACAACCTGATTTTGCTTTCCATACTTATGCTTCAAAACAAAATTATACCCTTGCAAGAAAGACACCCATTTAGCATGCCTACTATTCAATTTCTTTTGTGTGTTCACATATTTTAAGGCCAAATGATTTGTAAACAGTACAAATTTTTGTGGGACCAAATAGTGCCTCCAATGCCTTAAGGCTTGAACAATAGCATAAAACTCTAAATCATAGGTAGAATAGTTCTTCCTCACATCATTTAACTTTTCACTAAAAAAGGCTATTGGTTTACCTTCCTCGCTAAGAACAACACCTATTCCAACATGGGAAGCATCACAGTCTACTTCAAATACCTTATCAAAATTTGGAAGTGCCAATATAGGAGCTTCTGTTACCTTTTTCTTCAAGAACTGGAAACTTTCTTCAGGATTTGTTGTCCATGTGAATTCCTTTCCTTTCGTACAATCTGTTATGGGCACGACAATACTACTGAAATCGACAATACGGCTTAAATTTTGAATAAACTTTCTATAGAAGGTTGCTAATCCATGAAAACTCGTGACCCTTGTTATGTTGGATGGACTAGGCCATTCTAGTATTGCTTGGACCTTTTCTAGATCCATTTGAACACCATCTCTAGAAATGACAAAGCCCATAAAAGTCAAACTATTTTGCATGAATCTGCACTTCTTTAAATTTGCACAAAGCTTCTCTTTCCTCAGGACACTCAAGATGATCCTCAAGTGTTGTAGGTGTTCTCCTTTGTTTTTTTGCTATAAATCAAGATGTCATGAAAATAAACTACAACAAACTTACCAATGTAGGATCGTAAATCAGTATTCATCAATCTTAGAATGTACTTGGTGCATTAGAAATCCCAAATGGCATAACCATCCATTCATAAAAGCCATCCCTAGTCTTAAAATTTGTCTTCCACTCATCCCCTTCACTAATTTGAATATGGTGGTATCCACTTTGTAGATCAGTTTTGCTGAAGTATTTGGCCCCTACTAATTCATCCATCATATCCTTTATGCGAGGAATAGGAAAATGATACTTGATAGTGATCTTATTAATTTATCTACTATCAGTACACATCCTCCATGTTCCATCCTTCTTCGGATTTAGCAATGCGGGCACAACACATGGGCTCATGCTTTCTCTAACCAGGCCTTTCTCAATTAGTTTTGTTACTTGCTTGTTGAGCTCTGCATGTTGTGTGGGGTTCATTCGATAAGATACTTGATTAGGAAGAGTTGCTCCAGGAATAAGATCAATATAGTGTTGTATATCCCTTTTTGGTGAGAGACCGTCAGGTAGTTCATTTGGAATAACATCAGTAAATTCTTCTAGTATCTTTACTGCATCATGTGGTACTATATTTTCTAGCTCTTCACCCCTTTTTACTACCAATGCATAGCATCAATCTGTCACCTTCATTTCTTTGACAACATCATTTGCAGAAAACATGGTCTCATTCTTCCTCTCATCCTTAAGTGGTAAGAGAGTCACTTTAGAGCCATCCTTCCAGAAGGTATATGTATTTTTTTCTCCATCATGCATGATCTTTCTATCATACTACCATGGCCTTCCCAACAAAATATGACAAGCATCCATAGGAATAACATCATACCATATCTCATCCTTACAGATTTTTCCTATAGTAAAACTAACCAAGCATCTTTTATCAACAACAACCTCATTTTCTTTCTTAAACGATGCAATACGGTAAGGACATGGATGTTTCTCACATTGCAGATTTAATTTCTCTACCATTTCATTAGCTACCATATTCTCACAACTACCCCCATCAATAATAACTTGGCATACCTTTCCACCTGAAGTGCATCTAGTTCTGAAGATGTTGGTTTGAAGCCACGAATCATCAAAGTTCTTTTTAGGGACTTCTTCCTTCTCTGGAATGATCATCGATCTCCTCATCATGAGACTTTCTCCCACGTCTGGTAGGACTTCTTGTTTTTCTCCTGCTGCTATAAATTATGGCTGAACCAGGTTCACTTTAGGCTGTCCTCCTTGATTTCTTTCTTGAATGTTATAATTGGAGCATTCAAAGGCTCTATGTCCTTCTCCACACCTAAAACAAGTGAAAGGTCTTCTCTGGTTTTCCCAGCCTCTTCCACTTTCGTAGCCTCATCCTCTCTAAAACCCTCTTCCTATTTCTTGATTTGAACAATCTTTCCTAGTGTTTGTATTTTTTTCAAACCCTTGATAAGGCTCTCCTTGATCATTACTATAACCTCCCCAAAATGGAGTTGACGTACCCCTTCGACCACCTCTATTCCTTTAGATATATTTCCTATTCTATTTTTCATCAGCTTTTAGAGCTAATTGGTAGGCTTCCTCTATACTGTTAACATGGTGCATGCTCAATTCATCTTGGATGGAGAACTTTAGGCAATTCATATATCTAGCAGCCATCTGCTCATTATTTTCTTGGTGCTCTATGTGCATGGATAGCTTATAGAATTCATTTGTATAGTCTTGCACTGAAGACAAGTTTTGCTTCAAATTCTGGAACCTCCGAAAGAGAGTTTGTGAATAATCCATTGGTAAGAATTTTTCTTTGAACTTTTTCTCCATCTTGCTCCATGTCTTAATATTTTCCTTTTCCTTTCTAGTTCGTTCCTTCTGGAGGTGATCCCACCATATCATTGCATGTCCTTTTAATTTTGTGCATGCAAAATTCATCTTCTTTTCTTCTGTCATAGGCTTCCATTCAAAAAATTTCCCCATCTCGTTTAGTCAGTCTATTAATTCTTCTGGCTTAAGACTACCAACATAGTCTGAAACGTCAATGTTGATTGATTCACTTCTTCCTTCTAAAGCCTTGAGAACTCTATCTTCATAGCTCATTTCTTCCAGCCTTTCTTCTATATTTTCTTCATTTTGGTCAGCACCTCCTCGGTTTCCCTCTTCATAAGATCCATTCCCTCTTTGTATTCCTTGATTATCTAGTTGTTCATTGAGTCTTTCAATCTTCCTCTACATATCCAACATTAATCTTTGCATCGGTGTGACACCCCCTCTGCCTCTACTTCTTCCTCTCCCAGCCATCTTCTTGCTTTGATACCAAATGATGTAGCCCAAAAACCACAAAAATGCCAATTCAGAGAAAATAACACAATGCCAGAATAACAAAACCTCAATTTCTCATTAACTGTGTCCAATCTACTCTGCCTCTACAAAGAAAAAAAACTCCTCCTTATTACAATTTTGAAAATAACCACATTTGGCATATTTTCGAGAAAAATAGATTTTTCCATTTTTGGTAACTTTTAAAACTCATCCTAAGAATCTCAATTTTTCCCAAGAAAATCTCTCAACTAAGGCAAGATGAATTGCCAACTAATCCACAAAATTAGAAACACGATTTCATACTTATTACAAAAGCAAAACTCAAAAAAACTAGAAAGAAATAGAAAAAGCTAATTTTGGAGGTTGAGATGAAACTTCAGGCTCCCAAAAAGATGTTGAAACGGCCACCAGCAAAGTTGATTGAGTTGGAATTTCCATTAACTCTAACTCACGAATCCGCCTGTAAAATTTTAGCCAAAACCCACATCCGAGTCAAAAGTTATGACCTCTGAAAGTTGCTGCATCAATGGCCAACCGCATCAAAATGGTATTGTAAATGGGGTGAACATATGGCTTAAAATAAAAACTTGGTGGCTGCATCAAACAAATTGATTTGTCATTTAAGAATAAAACACAAAACATAATCTGTTGGAAATAATAGCGTTCATTGTATATACTAATAATATCAAGATACCAATCTTACAGGCAAAACTTGTGGAGGAATTACCTTAACCAGTTATCCACAGTGCCTCTGTTGTGACTTTGTAGTAACGATCACTAGCAGCAAAAAGAACAGGTCCAAAAAGGGCCTGTGACCAGTTTGGATTAGTTTATCATTAGCCAAAGAATTTATTGTTGAGTTCACCACAAAAGTATCTCAAAAAGGCTAGAGTACAGGAGGAAAAAACTGGTGTGGAAAAAAGTAGTAGAGCAGTCACGATTTCTTAAGATATAACCTATAATTAATTTGTATGAATCATTTTTTTTACTTCAAAAAAGGGTAGACAAAGAGAAAATATTATTCCCTATATTCAAATTGGGTGTCTCCAAACACTCTTTGTCAGCTAGACGGCTTAAATGGACAAGACTATAAAAGAAAATATCAATAGAACCTCAACAAGAGAGCATGGTACTAAAAAACAACTCCAGCTACACTTATGTTTCAGTCATAAGCACTTCAAAATAGTACTCAGTGTGCATTATTAGGAAAGCATTACCTTGATGTAGGGATGGAAGACAAAGGGTGAGTGTGAAGACATCACAAGTCTAGCGAATATAAGAGCCTCAATCTTAAGATTTCAGTTTGACGAGTTGTCCTGATACAAGACAATTTATTCAGAAAAGAGAAAACATAATAGATTATGAGAATACAAAATCTCAAATAAAACACATGTTCTTTATCTTTCATTAAGTGCTTTCTCAATTCCAGGTACCAGGGAGCCTATATGATCAGCTAAGCAATCAGGTAGCACAACCACAAGCTCCTTCAATACTGAAAATACCTCAACCTGTGTTGATTTTTCAGAATAAAATCTAATTTCTTGAGCCCCTTTCTTTGACTTTCCAGAAAATATCCTCTATTTTTAATTGCTCAAAGAATATCATATTTTGTGTGGACTTCTTTGAGATAAGTTCAAATCAGATTTTGGAGAAATCTGATTTCTTCTTTAGACTTCTGATATTTTCTTTGGACAACAATTACCTTATAAAGTAAAGAATATCTTTATTCTTTCAAAAAAAAAAGGAAAGACTTGTAAGAAGTTAATTTACAGCAGCAGCAAATTAGTTTAATTTGTGTAAGTGCTCTGTTTTATCAGAGACTTAGTTTTACAACAGCAATTGTAATTTTATTGTCTTGTTGAGCAGTGATTGCTCCAGACATTTTGTAAGAGCTTTGAGAAGCTCAAAGTATTTTGTATGCAGCCCAGTAGCTGTAAGTTTATTTCAGTTGTAGAAGTAATTTTCAGATTAATAGAAGCAAGAAGAAAGCTTGTATTTCTCCAGTTATGTTCATGTTTATTCACAGCCCTGTTTTGGGGTTTGTTGAATTTATTCATTGCTGAAATAGAGTATTTCCTGTGTGTTTCCAGAATATAGAGTGATTCTATATTCTTTACATGGTATCATAGTTGATTAGTCCTCAATCCTTGTGAGTTTGGGCATTTGTTTTTTCTGGGTATTTGTTTATCTTGCACAGGAGACATGGTTGGAGATGTACAAAAGAGCTGGTAGTAGCCACCATCTTTCAATGAACAAAATTATGATGTTTGGAAAAAAAAGATGAAGATCGTAATGGTTGAAAATAATTTGTGGGAGCTTGTGGTTAATGGCTTTGTGGATATAATAGACCCATCTCTATTTGCTGCCCTCACAAATAATCAGAAGACTTAGTTGAAGGAGTCAAGGAGGAAAGATGAAAAAGCTTTGAGCTTGATTGAAACTTCCTTGACAAAGGCAATCTTTCCTAGAATAGCAATAGTTGATTATTCCAAAGAAGCTTGGGATATCCTTCACACAAGTTTTAAAGGGACTGAAAAAGTTTGTGTGGTGAAGCTCCAAATGCTTCGAAGGGAATTTGAGACTTTTCTCATGAAGGACAATGAGTCCATTTTAGATTTCAGCTCAAGACTCTCTGGTTTGATAAACCAGTTGAGAACCAATGGAGAAACCATGGAGGAGCAAGGAATAGTAGAGAAAATTTTGAGAAGTCTTCCCTCAAAATTTGATACTCTAGTTATTGCCATTGAAGAGGTAAAGGATCTCTCAACATTGATTGTTGATGAGTTAATGGGTTCTTTCCAAACCCATGAGCATCGAATTAATCGATCAGCAAATTCTTCTCAAGAGCAACCTTTCAGAGCTCAATCCAATGCAAGAGGCAGGGGGAGAGGGAGAAACAACTCTAGAAGAGGCTCAAGAGGAAGAGGTCGTGGCAACTCCGGACAACAAAATGCTAGAGGAGAAAGCTCAGAACAAGTAGCCACAAATGAGGGAGCTAGCAGCTCTCAGAATAATTCTAGAGGAGGCAAGAAGAATAGTAACTTGAACAATAGAAATGTTGAGTGCTATTATTGCCATAAATTTGGGCATTATGCAAGTGATTGCTGGAAAAAGCAAGGTGATGAGTCAAAGCAAAGTGAAAACGTTGTTGATGTGAAAGTGGGTAATGAAAATAATCCCACAGCCTTCATCATGTGCAATATTGGTGAAGAAGGCAGCCCCAAAGTCTGGTATTTGGACATCGGTTGCAACAACCACGTGAGTGGTAATGAAAGTCTTTTTTCTTTCATTGATAAATCAATAAAATCAGAGATTAGAATGGGGAACAATGGGATTGTTCCAGCTGTGGGCAAAGGATCTATTATGATCCGCACCAAGCAAGGTGAGAAATAAGAAATTCAAAATGTTTATTTTTCCCCAGGGATAAAGCACAATTTGATGAGTGTTGGACAGCTCATTCAAAATGGATATAAAGTGTTGTTGGAGAATGACCGATGTGTCATTTATGATAAAGATGGGAGTAAGAAAATTATTGCAGCAGTCCAAATGACAAAGAATCGAATGTTTCCATTGAAGATAGAAATGTGTTTCTCTTCAATTTCAGTAGCTACATCTCCCAAGAAAGCATGTACAACAGTACAATAATCAGCCTTCAAGAGCGTGATTGAAGACCCCTCCAAGCTATGAAATTTAAGGTATGGACATCTTGGCTTTGCTTGTTTAAGTTTATTATCCAAGAAAAGAATGGTAGATAATTTGCCATGTATAAAAGAGTTCAGTAGCAAGTGTGAGGCTTGCATTTTGGGTAAGCAACATAGGCTGCCCTTTAATTCTGGAAACTCTAGAAGGGCAAGAGCACGATTAGAATTGGTGCATACTGATTTAGTTGGACCTATGCAAATCACTTCCATTGGAGGGAGTACTTATTTTATGACCTTTATAGATGATTTCAGTCGTAGAACATGGGTTTATTTTATGCAAAATAAATCTGAAGCTTTTGACAAGTTTTTAGAATTTAAAGCCCAGGCTGAAAAAGAAAGTGGACACAATTTGAAATTCCTAAGGTCAGACACAGGGGGGATTATACCTCCAATATTTTTGTGAAATATTGCAAGCAGAATGACATAAAGAAGGAGCTAACAACTAGTTATACTCCGCAGCAAAATGGAGTGGCTGAAAGAAAGAATAGGACCATTGTTGAGATGGCAAGAAGTATGATGAAAGCTAAAGGACTCACAATTGAATATTGGGGAGAGGCTGTAGCAACAACAGTCTATTTGCTAAATAGAAGTCCTATGATGGCAGTCCATGACAAGATTCCATATGAAGCATGGGCAAAGCACAGATGGACGGTTGAACACTTGAGAGTGTTTGGGTGTGTAGCATATGCACACGTGCCAAAGGAGCAAAGGCAAAAATTGGATGACAAGGGTGTGAAGTGTATCTTTGTGGGATATAGTCTTGATTCAAAGGCATACAGATTGTATAACCTGGTCCCCAAAAAGATCATCATTTCAAGAGACGTGGAGTTCATTGAGAATGAGTCATGGGATGGCTCAGTGGATACATCATCAAGCACTTTAAGTAAAGTGCCAATTATTGCTAAAGATGATGATGTTAATGAACAACAAGATGATATAACAACAGATATAGAAGGCTCTAGAATGTAGCAAATTGGCCCAGCAGAGACCAGTAGTAGCAATACAGAGAGTAGTGATCCTACTCTCACCTCCTTAGTGCCATGAAAGACCAAGAGTCTAAGAGAGATTTACCAAGATGAAAGGTATGAAAATAAATTTAATGAAAACATAAATTTTGCATTATTTTCTCTTAGTGATCCAATTTATTTTGAGGATGCTGAAAAAGAAGAAAAATGGTGTAAGGCCATGGAGGAGGAAATAGATGCAATCCAAAGAAATGAAACTTGGGAGCTTACTAATTTACCTCCTAACAAGAAAGTTATTGGAGTTAAGTGGGTCTACAAGACCAAGATCAATGCTGAAGGAAAAATAGATAGGCATAAGGCTCGATTGGTGGTCAAGGGGTATAAACAGCAGTTTGGTAGAGATTATGATGAAACTGATGAAACCTACGCCCCTGTTGCTAGAATGGAAACCGTGCGTGTTGTCATGGTAATTGCAGCCCAGAACAAATGGAAGGTATATCAAATGGATGTGAAATCCGCCTTCTTGAATGGAGTATTGAAAGAAGAGGTTTATGTGGAGCAGCCACCTGGTTATGAAGTTTCGGGTCACGAAGGCAAAGTGTATAGGCTGAAAAAGGCTCTTTATGGGCTTAAGCAAGCTCCACGGGCATGGTATAGCAGAATTAACTCATATTTGATGAGCAATGGCTTTTGTAAAAGCGATGGTGAGCCCACTCTTTACATCAAGGCAGAAAATGGTAATATTTTAATTGTTGTCTTGTATGTTGATGATTTAATCTTTACTGTGGATAATGATTTCCTCATTGCTGATTTTAAAGAGGCCATGAAAAGAGAGTTTGAAATGTCAGACTTGGGTCTCTTGAGATTTTTTCTAGGCATAGAAGTAAAACAAATGCATGATGAAATTTTTATCTCTCAAGAAATATATGCAAATCAAATCTTGGAGAGATTTAAAATGCAAAATAGCAAGGCTGCCCCAACACCAACTACGATAGGTCTAAAGCTAAGCAAGAATGATTGCAGTAGCAATGTGAATCCGACTTTATTTAAAAGCTTGGTTGGAATTTTAATGTATTTGACAGCTACTAGACCAGACATTATGCATGCAATAAGTTTGATTTCCAGATTTATGGAAACTCCAAAGGACTCCCATTGGCAAGCGGGAAAAAGAATCCTAAGGTATGTGAATGGCACCAAAGGATATGGTATTTTGTATACTGCAGCAAATGATTCTGGATTGATTGGTTACACAGACAGTGATTGGGCAGGGAGTTTGGATGATCGGAAGAGCACTTCCAGATATGTCTTTCACATGGGTTCAGATATAATCTCATGGGCTTCTAAGAAGCAACCCATAGTTGCTCAATCTACAGCAAAGGCTAAATATATAGTAGCAAATGCAGTAGCATGTCAAGCTATTCGGCTGAGAAGGATCTTGGCAGAATTGAAGGAAGAACAAGAGGATGGAACCACAATATTTTGTGACAATATTTTCTTAATAGCTTTGTCTAAAAATCTGTGTTTCATGGAAGAAGCAAGCACATTGAAATCAAGTATCATTTTATTAGAGAATTAGTTGAGAATGGTGAAATAAAAATGGAGTTTTGCAGGTCAGAGCAGCAACTAGCAGACATTTTCACCAAGCCTTTGGGCATTGCAAGTTTTGAGCGCCTAAGGAGAAATCTGGGTGTAGTTCATTTGGATCAAGCATGATCGTGTTTTGTCGGTTCAAGACAATGGGGGAGTATTGATTTTTCAGAATAAAATCTGATTGCTTGAGCCCCTTTCTTTGACTTCCAGAAGTTGAAAATATCCTCTGTTTTTAATTGCTCAAAGAATATCATATTTTGTGTGGACTTTTTTGAGATAAGTTCAAATTAGATTTTGGGGAAATCTGATTTCTTCTTTAGACTTCTGATATTTTCTTTGGACAGTAATTACCTTATAAAGTAAAGAATATCTTTATTCTTTCAAAGAAAAAGGAAAGACTTGTAAGAAGTTAATTTGCAGCAGCAGCAAATTAGTTTAATTTGTGTAAGTGCTCTGTTTTATCAGAGACTTGATTTTACAACAACAGTTCTAATTTTATTGTCTTGTTGAGCAGTGATTGCTCCAGACATTTTGTAAGAGCTTTGAGAAGCTCAAAGTATTTTGTATGCATCCCAGTAGCTGTAAGTTTATTTCAGTTGTAGAAGTAATTTTCAGATTAATAGAAGCAAGAAGAAAGCTTGTATTTCTCCAGTTATGTTCATGTTTATTCGCTGCCTTGTTTTGGGGGTTGTTGAATTTATTCATTGCTGAAACAGAGTATGTGTGTTTCCAGAATATAAAGTGATTCTATATTCTTTACAACCTGCATAAACATTCTTAGATCAGGATAATCATTGCAAATTTTTACATAAATATAAAATTAAGAGGAAAGCATGAAGAAAAATCACAAGGTCTTTTTTATATGCAAAAGATACTATAAACTAAAGAGTAATATGTATTGCAGAGCATCATCATTTTCCACATATAGATATGAATCTTACCTTAGTCTTTACTATTTTTTCCCTGAGCCGCCTGTTCAGAGACTTAACAATTTTTGGGACTAATTGCTTCAACATCAATAATGGGCTGCCAAGGCATTAAATGATATAAGCCATTTTGAAGATTTATTATATTAGAATACATGCTACAGTTGCATTTAGTTTGTTGAGTAGTTACTATAAAATATTTAGAAAAAATATACCGATTTTCCATTACCACGATTGCTATGCTATGAATTTAGAAGGCATATCAGTAATCAAACATTTTAAAAAAAAATAACTAAGATATCCATGAACGCTCCTATCAATCATGACCAAAAAGCACTACATCTTGAAAGATTATTATAGTGAATGCAATTACAAAGTGAGTGGAAAAACATCAAGTCGTTCTTCAATTTAACTCGTTTTCATTCTTCCTTATTAGTGAAATGTGGAGGATCCAGCACAACTTCCCACACATTCACTATGAACAGTCAACCAATGATGTCGTTTCCCACCTCAAGTCTTGTCTATTGGTCCACACAGTCAAGTCAAGACATAATCACATGCCAGTACCAACATCTTGCTGGTATAAAAGTAATTTCATATAATATAATTGCACAAACTTTATCCACACTACATCAATCACCCTTACCAAGCCACTTAGAGTTCAAGAAACAAGCCTCTAAAACAATTTTCTCCAATTTTCAAGAAAGATTAATATAATTGCATAAACTTTATCTACACTACATGAATCACCCTTGCCAAGCCACTTAGAGTTCAAGAAACAAGCCTCTAAAACAATTTTCTCTAATTTTCAAGAAAGATCAAGATGGGTTTTGTCTCAATATCTACACTTTTACACTGCACTAAATTTTTATTTCAAGATGGTTTTTGTCAATGGGCTCTTGGTCTGCTGGTGAAGTTAAATTGTTCTAAATGAACCCACGAGGGATCAAGTCTTACTAAGTTCAAAGCCCCAACACTACAAGGGATGAGACAAGTATCATGCCTCTATCAACTTTGATGGAACAAATACCCGTCAGCCCTTGGCTCTTAGCCAAAGAGATTTCAGCCTAAATAGCTCCTACTCCCATATCAGATAGCTAAAAGTTCTTTGTGGATGATATAAAATCTTAAATCAAAACATTGCCTAAAATAAGTTTAGAGTTTGCTCCCATTAGTTACATATTAATAATTATCATCCCATTTATATAGAAAGGAGGAACTACTAAGCTACAGAGAAATCTCTATTGCCTATTTGGAGATGTAAAAGACAAAATATCCAAGGGTATCTTAATCAAGAGTGATCTTGTTTTCAAGACAGAATATACACTACAACAATAATTTTGAGAAAGCCTACAATAATCGAGCATGATTACTTCATCTCGCCACATAAAAGTGTGATTACTTCTTCTATCCAACCTATATAATTCTGGCAGTCTAAATTCATTACTTCTTATTAGAGCTTTATAAATGGTATCCACCTTATTCTTCTAGAGATTTTAAGGATTGTCTTGATTTTGTATTATTCTTCTTGTCTTAATATGGCTATGAACTTTCGATAATAGGTGAGTTAATGCAAATGGTTATTTTGATGTCAATGCAGACAGAGAGGCTTTCCTCCTTTCTTTCCCCTTTGTATATAATCCTGGTGGTCTGGCTTCTTTGTTTCTTGTTAAAGCTTTTTAAAAGGTAACCAAAGTGTCAACTTTATCAAGATTTTACAAAGATAAATAATTTCATTTATTGTCGGTCATTTCATCCAATGTGCTCAACAACTTACAAAGGCCTCAACAACTTACAAAGGCCTCGATAACTAAAAGCAGCAAATTAGAGACAGCATCAACAGACACTTCTCAGTAAACAGTATATTTGTATTTAAAATAACACAGTTGGAAGTCAAATAACCATGCACAAGGTAGCCAATAAACCTTTAATAAATACCATCTCAGACAAATCTGAAGCATTACGAATAACATCATGGCTACGTATTTCATTAGCACTTACCTTGAATGTCGAGCATCCCCAGATCCTTTAGTCACATTCGCAGTCTGGCGTAACAACTCGATGAAGGCACTTAACACATCCATCTGCAGCAAAATTAACAAGAAGTTAAAATCATAAAATGCAAGAAAATGGTATCATTCATCTGAACAAAAATATAAGCAAAATGTTAATACTTTAACACTTTAACATTTTCCTCTCGCTCTTTGAACCTCTCTATCAGCCTTGGACAAGCCTGCAAGACAGATTCCACGCAACCTTAGAGCTCAAATGACAAGATTAAATTATGATTCCCATAAAATACTTCTACATATCAAATAAGATTATATATCTCTCTAAGAAACTAATGAATGAAAAAGATTCTATCTCAATAATGTTATCGTACTCGCTGGGATATCACAAAATTGTTGTGTTCAATAATTAAAGCAATTGAATAATTATTTGAAAACTTCACAAAGAAAATTTGGTGTAATGTGCAAGTCTAAATAATCCTATCATTTTCTAATAACACATACTGGGAAAAATTAAAAAGAAGTCTTCTCCCCCATTTAACAAACCAACGATAATGCAATAGATATATATCAACAAAGAAATAACATCAACGAGAGCTACCATGCCATCTCTTATACCATGTTCCCATGCGGCTGCTTAAATGAATTTTTTGCTTAAATTTAAGCAGTAGAGTGTTCACATGCAAAATAAAAATTGTGGGAAAAGGAAAATTTAGAATCTTTTCCTATTTTTGCGGAGTACCTATTTTGTAGCAAATAAAAATAAGCTATGGGGAAAATGAGGGGGCTTAAAATAAGCAGCAACTGCTTATTGAAAATAATGACATGTGGCTTCATAAAATTCTTTCCCTCCTTTATTTTCTACTAAATTTTCCCTCCAGCTCCACATTTTACTTCTAAAAATATTGAGCGGTAGCTGCTAGCCTAGATAAGCTAAGCAGCTGCATGGGGCCTTGCTCTTAGTATTCTCAATATTGCCATTGGCATATAAAGAACTGAGCTACACTTGGAAATGCCTAAACATTGAGCATAATTCACACCATGAAAAGAAACAAGTTATATTTCCTTGACAAAGTGATAGCTAGCAATCATTTCATATAACATCTTATAAAAAAAACCCTAAAGCTGACAACATTTTAAAATGAGATAACAACCCATATATATCATCTCAAACTCAATTTATATCATTTGTGTATAACCTTAGCAAGTTATTGCTATGCCAAAAGAATGGAATTTATGTATCCTCTTGATTCTAACAAAGACAAAAGGCAATTCTAGATCACTCTTTGGAGGTAAGCCATAAACTCAGAAAGAGGGACAAAGCCAAAATTGTTGGGCATCACAAAGGTCAAAAAGCATAACAAATGTAGGATAAAGAGGTTCAACTTTTATAAAAGTAAACAGACTTATAAATAATATCAATAATAATATCTCCCAGAAACAATTAAGAAAGGTTCAAAATGCATGCCTCCTCATACAGCTTTAATAGCATTACTAACGAGAAGTTATCACTGCAGACAAACACTTAGCTGCTGCGCTCCGAACCTTCCAGCTGATATCCTCATCATCTCTATATTCATTAGCACTCTCTCTAAATCAACAGAATAGGGTTCACAATATCAATGTTGGCAATGGAAATCATAATTACATGGAAATAGAAGTAACCATTGTGCGACAATTAAATTTTCTCAAGCACATAAAATTTTCTTAAGTAATTTTAACATACTCATCCTCCTCCTCTCCATATATTGCTATCTTCTGTATCTTCTTCCATATTATCAGTGTAGTTTGGATCATAGTTTATGTAGTCCAATGCAAGTTCCAAAATCATATCACACTAAACAGCCACATCTCTAGCACAACGTAGGATAAAACTCTCCAATGCCTGCAAATTGCATCTTTAAGGTGATTGTTTACATATCTTTAAATTTTCAGGGTTTTCTATTTGAAGAATGAAATCTGAAGATTTCACCAAAACATACATATACTTTCAATACAGATGATATGAAACTCACACTGAAAATTCAAAACAACATTTTATGCCCTATATACTTTAGCAACTTTTAAAATGGAACCACTAATGTGAACAAATAGTGTAAGATGAAAACACATAATTTCTCTACAAGCAAACTCTTTTAACACCTGCAAGCTATATTCTCTTAGCTCCTCATCAGCTTCAGATGCATTTCTACAATAGCTAATAAGCAGGGGAGCGGTTTCATTTAGATGTGGTCCAAACCTGTACCATATACAAGTTATGCTTCTATAACAGATACCATATACAAGTTAGGCAATTAAAAAAAAAGTAATATAACAGATACCATATACAAGTTATGCTTCTATAAAGACATCTACCAAGAAATATTCATTTTGATGTAGATAACTAAGTTTGCATTTAAAAATTAATATTATTATCAAGAATCTCCACAAAAAACTCTTCACAAATCCAAGGATAAGGAATTTGTTTACCATGGCCCACAGGCAGAGAAGATTGATTTAATGACCGAGTTGTATGTACAAGAATGCAATTCATCTGTCTAGGAGATTGTGATTTATTGTTATTATTTATAGTGTCAATTTGTTGTGATGCATGCTATTGCTTAGTTGTTGGGCATGTAGAAATTGAAGGTCTCAATGAAATGGTAAGTGGATCGATGAATTGTTGGAATTGGGATGAAAATTTAATATATGCTCAGTGTACTTTCAAATATGGTTCTTTTTTGAACTTTGTAGAACTTCAAGTTATCACTTTTGATTTGCTAGGACTAAGGTTCAGGACTTTTAATTTTTTGTGTTGTCTTTCTTGTCTTCAACAATTATAATCGTAACTGCATAAATGATTATGATGCGATCGAAAAAAAATTAGTGAGAGTTATTAGAAAACTTTAAAGCAATAAAATTATTAAAAGTGGCATGCTTCATTATTGTCCTTGTGGCCTTGAAGACCTTAATTCAGCCCTGGTGAAAGGGACTCTGCCCCTCGACCCGACCATATTTTTTGTCCTGGACACTACCTCTGAACACTATGAGAAATACTGCCCCTGAGCCCCACTGAAAGCTGCGACCACTTTATCTTTGCTCCTGTTTTAAAAAAAAACAAAACCAGTATGTGTGCTTTTCACTTTCTTGCTCTGGAGTAAGTACATTTAAATATGATAGACAAGTATTTTTTAGTACTTCATCACTTATCACTTCTGTTAAATCTGATTTTTTAAGTTTATATTTCTGTTCAAATTTTTAATATTTCATTTATACAATTTTTTATTTTAATAATATCACTGTTGTTAGTGTTTAATAATATCATTGTTGTTAGTGTTTCTTCTTAGTGTTTTAATGCTTTTGTAGTTAGTCAATTTTCAATAATTTAATCTCTTTTTTTTTTTAATTTTTAATTTTAATTATTGTTTTAAATTCAATGATCTTTGTTTTCTTTTTCTTCTTTTGAGTTTTTTGTTTAGAGGTTAACTAGAATCATCACCAAGGTTCAATTGAATTCAAAGGATAAACAAACTCTATATTTGGACATGTTACTATACATTAATGTCCACCAAAGCATAGGCCCCATGCATGAAAGTGTTGCTACAAGTAAATGTCTGCCCGAAGATGTCATTCATCATCTTGTGATTTACAAATGAGGGTTAGGGTTACATCTTACCAAGTGAAATATCTCTTCAACTAGTCTGCTTTTCGATTTGAATCTTGCAATCATAATACACACACACACACACACACACACACACACACACACACACAGGATAAGTTCATGACACATGATATTCATATAATATCTATAGTATCATTTCAAACACATTAGGGTGTGGGAGAAGAAGCATGATAGGTCCACCCAAAGATATACCACACTCCGCCCAAGAGTGGAACTTCGACCCTCTTGACCCCAATGGTAGGCAACATGGACATCCACCTGGGGTCCCTACCTGATGGGATGCTTGTACCCACTTTCCTGTCCATACTTCATCTCCTAAGGTTAATAGCCATCATTGTAGGTCAGAGAAATGATCGTATGGGGGTTCCTTGATTTTCCTATCTAGGCGCAAGAGAAAAAATTTGGCCCTCTTGACCCCAACAATAAGAAAAATGGAGAGTTCCCTACCTAGATGGCAATCCCCTCTTCCATACACCTCCATCCTTCCATACGTAATGGGGGTTTGCATACAATTGTATTAAACTAGACTTATGCAACTTTCAACATATGTATATACATGTTAAAGAAATAGATCTTGACAATTAATGCATAGGTAGGTTTGGGTACACAAGTTTGGAAAAAAATCCTTATTTTTGAGTTAAATTTCATGTTCTTTAATACACATATATGTAAATATTTTCAAATGTACCTATGAATTTATATACATATTGACATATTATAAATTTATATATACATCATACATGTACATATGATGTATACAAGTATGATGTAAATGTATCACTATCAATTAGATTATATGGATCCCCAAGGATTTCTACCAATAATGCACAATAAGGAAGAAGTAATCATTCAATTCGTGAATGCTTGGAATCCATATGATGCAAGGAGAAATCAATTTTGCCAATTTGATTAAAAACATGAATACAACATGATCCTGTAGCACTTGACATATCAACGATCTGTTAGGTACTATAGGATTGTGTTGTTGTTGCCCACAAAAACCTCTCTTAGTTTTGCGAGATTCAACTCCGTTTGAAATTGACAGCACAATCTTGGTTGTTGCCAAAACTTGCAATGTGCCTAAGTTGAAAGTTGCAATTGTGCATATATTTTGAACGACTCACCGTGGCCTCAAATAATCTATGCCAATAGCTCTAATTGGGCAGGTAAATCCTAGGAACAACCTCGTTGGTCTCCCAAAGATGGTCAAACGTTCAAGACCACTCCTGATCGGTGTGACCCTTAAGATGCACATAGTACAAAAATTGGCAATCTTTGTCAGGCCATTTCTCGAAGCTCATGCAATGTATCAATGATTCATCAGGTACTACAAGATTGTGTTGTCACTGCCCACAAAAACCTCTCTTATTTTTGAGAGATTCGACCCCGTTTAAAATTGATATCCTAATCTCGGTTGTTGCCAAAACTTGCAATGTCCCTCACTTGAAAGTTGCAACTGTGCATATCTTTGAAATGACTAGCCATGGCCTCAAACCATCTATGCCAATATCTGCAGTTGGGTAGGTAAACCCGAGGAACAACCTCTTTCAGATCCCCAAGTCGTTCAAACATTCTAGATCACTCTGGACTAGCGTGACCCTTAAGATGCACATAGTACAAAAATTGACAATGTTTGTCAGGCCATTTCTCAGAGCTCGTGCGATGTATCAATGATCTGTCAGGTGCTATAGGATTTTGTTATCGCTGCCCACAAAAATCTCTCTCATTTTTGGAATATTCGCCCCATTTGAAATTGGAAACCCAATTTTGTTCATTGCTAAATCTTGCAATGGGCCTCAGTTGAAAGTTGCAACTGTTTGTATCTTTGAAATGACTTAAAATGACCTTAAACCATCTTCTCCAACAGCTCCAGTTGGGTAGGTAAGCCCCCAAAACAACCTCATTTAGTGTCCCAAGTCTCTCGAACATTCCAGACCACTCCATACTGACATGACCCTTAAGGTGCACATAGTAGAAAAATTAGCAATCTTTGTCGAGATGTTTCTCCGAGCTCGTACAATGTATCACTGATGTGTTAGGTGCTATAGGATTGTGTTTCCAGTGCCCATAAACACCTCTTTCAATTTTGGAAGACTCGACATCATTTTAAATTGGCAACCCAATCTCGATCATTTCCAAATCTTGTAATGTGCCTCAGTTGAAAATTGCAACTATGTGTTTCTTTGAAATGGCTCATCATAGCCTCGAACCATCTGTGCCAATAACTTTGGTTGGGAGGTAAGATTCAGGAATAACTTCATTTGGCTCCCCAAGTCGCTCGAATATTCAAGACCACTCTGGACTAGCGTGACCCTCTAGATGCACATAGTGCCAAATCTCTCAAACTTTGGTGTAGTATTTTTTTAAGCTTGTGTGACATATCAACAATCTCTCTGATGCTACGAGATTGTGTTTCCATTTCCCACAAAAGTTTCTCTCATTTTTGGGAGATTTGACCATGTTTGAAATTGGCAACCCAATCCCAGTCATTGCCAAATCTTGTAATGTGTCCTAGTTGAAAGGTGTAGTTGTGTGTATATTTGAAAAAAATAATTGTGGCCTCAAACCATCTATGCCAATAGCTCTATTTGGGCAGGTAAACACTAAGAAAAACCTCATTCAATTCCCTAAGTCGCTCAAATATTTCAGATCACTCTAGACCAACGTGACCCTTAAGGTTCACATAGTGCCAAAATTGTCAAACTTTGATGAAGCATTTCTTAGAGCTTGTGCACTATATTAATGATCTATCTGATGCTATAGGATCATGTTGCCTCTTCCCACAAAAAATTCTCTCAGTTTTGGGAGATTCGACCATGTTTGAAATTGGAAACCCAATCTTGGTCATTGCCAAATCTTGCAATGTACCTCAATTGAAAGTTACAACTATACATATCTTTGAAACAAATTGTAGTGGCCTCAAAAATTCAGTACCAATAGCTTCAGTTGGGCAGGTAAACCCTAGGAACAACCTCATTTGATTCTCCAAGTCGCTCGAACATTTGTGATTACTCTAGCCCGGTATGACCCTTAAGGTGCAGATAGTGCCAAAATTGTCAAACTTTGACTGAGCATTTCTCAGAGCTCATGTGACATATCAATGATATGTCTGATGCTATGAGATTATTACTAACACCCAAAAATCCTCTCTCACTTTCACGAGATTCAACACCATTCAAAAGTGGCAAACACATCTCGATTCTTAATAAATCTTGCAATCTTGCTTAGTTGAAAGTTGCAGCATTTTGTATCTTTGAAATGGCTCATCATGGCCTCGGACTATCTGGGCCAACACGTCCATTTGGACAAGTAAATTAAAAAACAACCTTATTGGGCTTCACAAATTTCTTGAACGTTTCAGACCACACCATACTGGTGCGTCCTTTAAGGTGCATAAAGTGCAAAAATTATCAAATTTGGGCAGAGCATTTCTTAGAGCTATTGTAATGTATGAACGATCTATCTGATGCTACAAGTTTATGTTACCGATGCCCAAAAAATCCTCTCTCACTTTCATGAGATTTGACACCATTCAAAAGTGGCAACCATGTCTCCATTCTTGCCAAATCTTGTTATCTCACTCAGTTTAAAGTTACAACATTATGTATCTTTGAAATGGATGATTGTGGCCCCAAACTATCTATGCCAACACCTCTAGTTGGGTGAGTAAATGGAATGAACAACCTCGTTGGGCCTCACAACTCACTTGAATGTTCCATACCACACCATACCAGTGTGTCCCTTAAGGTGCATAGAGTATAAAAATTATCAAATTTTGATGAAGTATTTCTTAGAGCTCATGCATCATATCACCGATCTATCTGATGCTACAGGATTTTATTATCGATGCCCACAAAAGTCTCTCTCACTGTCACGATATTCAACCTCATTCAAAAGTGGTGATCACATCTTGTTTCTTCCCAAATCTTGCAATGTCACTCAGTTGAAAGTTGCAACATTGCATATCTTTGTAATGGATCATTGTGGCCTCAAACCGTCTATGCCAACAGTTTTAATTGGGAAATTAAACACTAGGAAAAACCTCGTTGGGCTTCACAACTCACTCAAATATTCCATACCACACTGTATCAGTGTGTGTTACATATTTTTCCCCTCTAGGTAAACATAATCCACCTAGTTCCTAGTTGGTCTAAAGCCTTGTGTTTTAAAGGTTAATTTCATGCCCTTAATGATTCAAAAGTTCATTAAAGGCATTTTAAAAATAATTGAGTCTTCCATGACTAATATGTAACTAGATCAATCACAAGATTGTCCATCCATTTTCTTAACAAAAAATGAACTACAAAGTCAACAAATAATGGTATATTATGTTAGATAGTCATATATCGATATACATTGAATCACCTTATGCATAAATCAATTGATTTGAAAGTAGTGGAACTAAAGTTGTATGGAATGAAACATACATGTTGCCATAAAGTATGAACCATACAATAAGAATATCCATATATACATGCAATCATAAATACAAGGCATGAGAAATATACAAAGCATAATACATAAACATAAACATGAAGTAGTGTACATAAATATAAATGAGACATGAATTTCATGTTGGGAGATTGTGCATATATGTGTTGACATTGATGTCAAAATATTCCTACTATTGGTTACAATATTCCTGGTATAGTCAGTGAGATGATTTGATTGGCGTGGTTACTACATTGAATATCAGACATTCTGAAGTTGGATATGTGTTGAAGGATGGTTGTATTTGATCTTGTTCAAGCTGCAAAGGTTTGCATTGATATTTGAGGAATTTATTTGTGATTTACCAAAGACTAATATTTTGATTGTTCAGATAGTGATAGTGGTTCACTTATTGGATTGGTATGGATAGATTATGTAATATTCTTGGTTGCTAACCTGGTAGTGAGTTTAGTACATGGATATGTGTCCCTAGCTCAAGTGGTTCATGATTTGGATCTTGGCAAGCTAATTTTATTTTATAATAGAGGTTATTGTTTAGTGTTCCTGGTGAATAGTGTAGAAATGAGTATGAGTTCTAAGTTAGAATTATTCTTGTTGATGTCATGGCATTTCATGTTGCTTGCTAATATTTCTAGATCATGTTGGATTATGTAATCAGATTTGGTGATTTTCATGTGATGTGTTGATGTTCTTAATTATTCTTGGTCAACATGGTAGTGTAGCGTGTTATGCAGGATCATGGGGTGATTTATGGGGTTGGAATGTGTTTGAGGATATTTTTATTGATCATTGCTATGTCTTAGCTGACATTCAATGGATCACATTGTGTATTGATCTATAATAAATTAATATTTTGTAATTAGGTCTCTAGCCAACCTTGTAGAGATAAATTGATGTAATCATTTATGATTGTGAATGTATTGGAGAGTATGTGTGTATATACTGAGAGAAGGGGTATGAATAGAATTTGTAATTGAGGCAGATATTTGTACTTCATTGGAACTATATTGGCATATCTAAGATGTTGATAGGGAGGTTAGATGAATCACTCACTAATTCATGCTCTTAGTATTTCTTGAAAGACTTCTAGGGTGTCTTCTCTCCACCACTTGCAACCTATAGGATCTTTATCTTCTTAGGATCCCCTGGTTTATCTTTCCAACCCAACTATCATCAAAGTTATTTCTATCAACTCAACAATTGATGCAATCTTGCAACACTAGCCATTAGCCCTTAAACCACCTTAAAGGCTTCTAACCTCCAATTTCTTGAAATGGTTTTACAGATTTGTGGAGGTGCTTCTAAAGGTTTCAATCCATCCTACTAGGTTTATTAGGATTCCACCTATTTCTACTCAAAAGTCACTTTCACCAAACTTCACAATTAGGCCTAAAAGTCTACTAGCCCAATTAGGTCTCCTTCTCTGAGAAAATAGGGATTTTCTCTAAATCCTTCCAAAGTAACCCCTAATCTTTTCTTGGGATTATTGGTTCATATTCCCACCTGTCAAGGATTTTTTGGGTCTTGGGGTCACAACTAGTCATATAGTACCCTGACCAGAAAAGAGTGAAATTAAGGCTTTTTATGCTCTTCCTGGCCCCTCTGCAAATTTAGCAAGTTTTCACAAATCAAATGGATTTTTATAGTCTCCCCCTCTTTACCAAATCTTGGTAAGACCCATATCTTCCTTTCCCCAAATGAAATATGTCTGTAAGTAGTCACCTCTGCAAATTAAGTGCTCTACACTGTGGTCTTTCCTAGCCAGGCTCTCCTTTGGCTCGCATAGGGCAAGACTCCAAAAATAGCTCCTTTTCTTTTAGGGGAACCAACTCCTGTCATATGTACACACATGGAGTCTAGTCACTATTCCCAAAGGTTCATACAATTTTTACGATGGGAAAATTAGCTAGCACTCCATTCTTTACAAAATGTCTAGTTTAGACCAATGATAGTGAAGATCACAAACTATTTACAAGAAGTGCTTAAAAATAAACAAAATGACTCTATAATTCCACATAGAATTCAAAGAAAAACTAATTTAACATATGCATGGGTTACTGTGCCAAAACTAATCCATTAAAACCCTACTATAATCTAGAACTTCAAAACTGCACACAAATTCACATAGTTGTCATTGCTTCTCAAAAACTATCTCCGTACACTGAACATCCAACCTTGTTACAAGGTCAAGGATCCCCTTAAATAGGGTGGTGAAGTGGTTATCAAACCCTTAGGGAATATTTTGGATGAGTTGTCCAATCTTGCAAATGTTGTCAGAGCAACATTGCAAAGCTGCAAAATGCAACTTTTACAACATTTCCCCATTTCTTGCAAACTATACAAACATGTTTCAAATCTTCACTAAACTTCACCAAAGGCCTAATTAAGGGTTGAAACATAATTCCAACCTACCTTAAAACCTCATTACCTCATGATGAAATCATCACCACACATGTGCCAATTAGAAGGTTTACAATTTCTTAGCCCTAATTTTCACTTTCTAAAATGTCCTAAGACTTAAACTGAACACATCCTATCTCACCTATGTTATGCTCAACATGACCTTAAGCTTGAATCAATCTTATCACAAACAAAAATTACATAAGGAACACACACACACACAACTAAACTAACTATATTTCCAAAACAACCTATGGGTGTTCCTGCACCATTCTCCCCCTCTGCACAAACTCTAAGGAATGTGGGGACATATTAGAGACAAATCAATTACATACTTCTTGAAATGAGCTTCTTCCACCCATGTAGCCTCCATCTCTAGCTTTTACTTCCAATGTATGAGGTGTTCCATGTACACCTTATGCCTAGTATACTTCTTCACTCTAGATTCCAAGATCATGTCTGGTTGAATCTTGGCCTTAGGAGGTAAGACTTCAGTACCTACATCCTCCAATACCTCCTTATTGTTCTGACTCATATCAGTCAATGGTTCCTTAACTTGATCAAGTCAGCTACATTAAAAACTATTGAAATACTTAAACCTTCAGGAAGCTTCACCTTGTAATCATTATGGCCATACTTAGCCATCACCTTGCATGGTCCCACTCTCTTCATTTGCAACTTCGTTGTCACTCCTTTCTGCAACCTAGATTTTTTGAGATATACCGTGACATAGTCACCTACTGCAAATTGTATATCTTTTCTAAACATATCCACCTTAGATTTCAACTTATGAGTAGCCTATGTGATTGTCTTCTTCACCTACTCTTGTATCTCCTTCATTTTTTGAGTAAAATCCTCTGCATGACCACTTCTATGCTCCATAGCTCCTAGATCTTTGAGCTCGCATACACCCCTTATATGCATTCCATATACTATCTCAAAAGGACTCCTCCCTATTTTCCTATTCACACTGTCATTGTACGCATATTCAGCCCGTGGAATGATCAAGTCCCAAGTCTGACCATACTCCTTGGTTAGGCATCTGAGAAGGTTACCTAACACTCTATTGATCACTTCAGTGTGACCATTTTTATATAGATGGTAAGCTGAACCAAAAGACAAATTAGTTCCCAATCTGCTCCATAGAGTGTTCCAAAAGTGACTCATGAAATTAACATCTTTGTGAGACACTATACTTAGGGGTATCCCATATATGTATTCTCACAATCTCCTTGAAAAAGAGATGAGCAATGTAGCTAGCATCATGAGTGGTATTACAAGAAATGAAATGAATCATCTTGCTAAATCTATCTACCACCACATAAACACTATCCAACCCTATCTTGGTCTTGGGAAGACCCACCACAAAATCGATGCTAATGCAATCTCATGGTCTCTTGGGAATGGCTAAGGGTTGATACAAACTTGCATTACTAGCTCCCCCTTTGGATTTTGTACAAACCACACATTTATCCACATACCTTCTGACATCTCATGGCAACTTGGGCCAATAGTAAAACATCCATACCAACTCCATTGTTTGGTTGATACCAAAATGTCCACTTAAGCTACCATTGTGCTTCTCTTGAATGAGATTTTCTCTCATTGATCCTTTGGGAACACAAAATTTATTTCCCTTTAACAATAGTCCACTCTGTAATGTATACTCTGAAAAAATGAATGTGAAAATGATTCTCAAAATTAGAACATACCTTATATCCTTCAGAGAAGTCTTCATTTTATCCATAGAGTTCCTTGAAACTCTCTATCCCAATTATTTGAAATTGTACTTCCTACACTATTAGAATCCTTCTACTTAGTGCATCTTCCACCTTGTTCAACCATCCCTTCTTATGCTTCACAGTGAATGTAAATGCTTGAAGATACCCCATCCACTTCAAGTGCCTATTACTTAGATTTTCTTGTGTGTTGATGTAGCTAAGTGCATGGTTATTTGTAAACACTAAAAAATCCTTAGGTAGGAAATAATGTATTCACTTTCTTAGAGACTTCTCTATAGCATAGAGCTCTAAATCATTAGCAGATTACTTCTTATTTTCTTCATTGAGCTTTTCACTAAAGAAAGCTATAGTTTTGGCTTCTTAGCTTAGTACTCCTCCTACTGCAATGCCACTTGCATCACACTCCAATGTGAATAGCTTATCAAAACTAGGTAAGAGAAGGATGGTTTGTGTAGCCACTTGTTTCTTAGACTTCTCAAAACCCTTTTCTGCTTCAAAAATCCACTTAAACTTAGTCTTTAGACCACCCTTGATGGTATCAAGTACTGGTGCACAAATTCCACTAAATTTTCTTATAAACTATCTATAAAACTGAGCTAACCCATGAAATCTCCTTACCTCTATCCCTGTGGTTAGTGTAGGCCATTTTAGAATAACTTCCACCTTACTTGGGTCCATCTTCAATGACCCTTGGGATACTACAAACCCCAAATACACAAGATCTTGCTTGAAGAACTCACACTTTTCTAGATTGATGGATAAATTATCCTCCTGCAACCTTTTGAGTACCATCTCCACATGCTTCAAATTTTACTCTGTTGTCTTACTGAAGATGAGTATATCATCTAGATACATTATGAAAAATATCCCAGTGAAATCCTTAAGCACATCATTCATGATCCTCATGAATGTGCTAGGGGAATTTGAAATGCCATATGGCATAACTCTCCACTCATACAACCCATCAGTGGTCTTAAAAGTTGTCTTCCATTTATCCCCATATTTGATTCTAACCTGGTGGTACACACATTTGAGGTCCAACTTAGTGAAGTACTTTTCCCCTCCACGACAGCTCATTAAATCCTCAATTCTAGGAGTAGGAAATATGTATCGACTAATTGTAATCCTACTAATAGCCCTAGAGTCAGTGGAAAGTCTCCACTTACCACCTTTCTTGGATTCTAAGACTATATGTATGACACATGGACTAATTCTCTTCTTGATTAGTCCTTGGTCTAATAGCTCCTACACATGTCTAGCCACTTTTGGGTTCTTCTCTGGTGTGAGCTTGTATGATGCCTTGTTGGTTAATGAATCCATTGGTATGAAATCAATTTGGTGACTGATAGCCCTTTTAGGAGGTAATGTTGCTAGTGTCCCATCACTAACTATGTCCTTGAACTTTCCAAGTAACTTTTGGCCTTCTTCAGGTATAGGTGCTTGAGTGACCTTCTCCTCTTCTTTGGGTGTCACCACTATGGTATACCCTTCACCTCCTTATTTTTGGAATGTGTTTAGGAACTCCTTTCCACTACTTAACAAGACACTAGGGGTCTTTGACTATGTTTATTCCTCCTCTAACAAAGACTATATTTTAAATGTCCTACCATCCTTCTTGAATGAGATGGTGTTCTCTTTTTCATCATAGATGGATCCTCTGTCATATTTCCATGGCCTACCCAATATGAGATGGCATGCATTCATAGGTAACACATCAAAAATTAACTTGTCTTTGTATCCTCAAATGGATAATTCCATCCAAGTCTAGTCATTCACTAGAACACTTTGCGCTTTATTCAACCATGTCACTTTGTATGGATTAGTATGGTGTATCTTCTCCAACTTAAGATTCTTCACTACCTCCTTTGAGATGATGTTATTAGTGGACCCTCAATCCATTATAACTTTACACACTTTCCCAATTTTTTGGCATCTCACTTTAAATAAGGATCTTCATTGTTTTGGCTCCTCCTTGACTTGTCTGATTAGGACCCTTCTAAACATCAAGTTCTCCACTATTTGTGATTCAACATGACTAATCTTAGGTGACTTGACACTCATGGTGTCTTCTTGGACATATCCTATTCTCTTCTCAGTGTTAGAAGAAGTTGCCTTCTCAAGGCATCTATAAGCAAGATGACCCATCTATATACAGTTATATCATTTCATGCTAGAAAAGTAGGAATTACATCTACCTGCTCTTCTTCCTCTATTAGAACCCCCTTGATTTCCTCTACCTCTCCCATGACCTCCTTTAGGAGAGGTCTCATTTCCATGCTCTATAAGCTTAGACTCTCCTTGGCTTCTCTGATCAGTCCCTCTGCCTTGGTATCCTCCTATATGTCCTTTTTGACCCCTTCCTCTTCGTCTATTCTTGCAATTCTAATCTTGCCTACTTCTACTCTTTTCTTCAATCATTATAGTGAATTGATAAAATTTGTGCATTGTTTTGGGACTGAGAATATTCATATCTTCTGGGATATTCCACTTCAATCCATTAAGGTATCTAGCCACCTTAAGGATTTCATCCTCAGATACATTTGATCTCATGCACAACCTCTGAAATTCCTTAGTGTAGGAATTGACATCAAGATCCTTCTGTCTTAAGCTCTGCCTCTTCTTGTGTAGTTGGATTTCATAATCATCCGACATGTATGCTTCATTTACTTTGTTAACCATTCCTTTCAAAGTTTAAATGGGTTTCTTGCCTTCTTTTTCTCTCTCTGACTGAATGAAATTCCACCATGTCAAAGAACAACCTCTAAGCCTTGATTTTGATACTTTGATCTTGTGAGTTTCTATAACCCCATCACATTCAAAGTGATTTTCCATGCCCTTAGTCTAGTCCATAACTAGATTTGCCTCCATCTTCCCACTGAATAGTAGTATTCCTTCAAGTGCTTTCCCACTCATAGCCTTCAATGCCTTCAAGAAAGGCTCCTCTTGCAACACAGGGTCAGGTTCAGGGGTCTTGTCTTCCTCTGCAACCTCTTTACCCTTAGATTCTTTCCCTTCCAATTTATCACGGACCTCATCAGTCTTGCTCTACACTGAACTTAGTGCTTGTTCAATTTTATCTATTCTTTCCCTTAATTTATTACTATCTTCCTCCTAAACATCGACCTTCTTAACCAATTTCACATTAGTCACCATGATTGTGGACCCACTAGACTCACAATCGGACATGCACTAGCAATCCAAAATCTATTTGGGGCTCTGATACCAATCTGATAGGGAGGTTGGATAAATCACTCACTAATTCATGCTCTTAATCTTTCTTGAAAGACTTATAGGGTTTCTTCTCTCCATGATACGTAACCTATAGGACCTTTATCTTCTTAGGATCCGCTAGTTTATCTTTCCAACCCAAATATCATCAAAGTTATTTCTATCAACTCAACAATTGATGCAATATTGCAACACTAGCCATTAGCCCTTAAACCAACGTAAGGATTCAATCGATCCTACTATGGGTATTAGGAGTCCACCTAGTTCCACTCACGAGTTTCTTTCACCAAACCTCACAATTAGGTTTAAAAGGATACTAGCCCAATTAGGTCTGCTTCTCTGAGAAAACAAGGATTTTCCTAAATCCTTCAAAAGGAACCCCAAATATTTTCTTTTTATTCTTGGTTAATATTCCCACCCCTCAAGGATATTTCGGGTCTTGGGGTCACAACTGGCCGTACAATAACCTAACCAAAAATGAGTGAAATTAAGGGTTTTTAGGCTCTTCCTGACCCCTCTGCAAGTTTAGAATTTTTTAAAAAATCAAATTGATTGGTAGATTCTCTCCCTCTTTACCAAATCTTGGTAAGACTCATAGCTTCCTTTCCCAAAAGGAAATATATCTCTAAGTAGTCACCTCTGCAAATTAAGTGCTCTGCACTATGGTCTTTCCTAGCCGGGCTCTCCTCAGGCTCTCCTAGGGAAAGACTCAAAAAATAGCTCCTTTTCTTTCAGGGGCTCACATTCTTGTCATATGTAGACACATGGAGTCTATTCATTATTACCAAAGGGCCATACTATTTGTACGGTTGTAAAATGAGCTAGCTCTCCATTCTTTACAAACTGTCTGGTTCAGACTAGTGACAATAAAGATCACAAACTATTTACAAGAAAAGCTTCAAACTAAAAAAAATGACTATCTAGTGCCACAAAAAAATCAAATAACATATACTCTAACATATGCATGGGTTACTATGCCAAAAATAATCCATTAAAACCCTACTGTAATCAAGAACTTCAAAACTGCACACAAATTCACATAGTTGTCATTGCTTCTCAAAAACTATCTCTGTACACTAAACATCCAACTATGCTACAAGGTCAAGGTTCCCCTTAAATAGGATGGAAAATTAGTGATCAATCCCTTAGGGAATCTTTTGGATTAGTTTTCCAATCTTGCAAATGTTTTCGTAGAAACATTGCAAAGTTGCAAAATGCAACTTTTACAACTTTTCCCCATTTCTTGCAAACTATACAAAAATGTTTCAAATCTTCACTAAACTTCACCAAAGACCTAAATAAGGGTTGAAACATAATTCTGACCTACCTTAGGCCCTCTTTATCTCATGATGAAATCATCACCACACATATGCCAATTAGAAGGCTTTACAACTTCTTATCCCTAATTACACTTTCTAAAAGGTCCTAAGACTCAAACTGAACACATCCTTTCTCACCTATGCTATGGTCAACATGAACTTAATCTTGAC
>MU224295.1:495158-507371 GCA_018584345.1 Thuja plicata | reverse complement strand
CCTGCACTATTCCCCCCCCCCCCTCTCCACAAACACTAAGGAATGTGGGGAGATATTAGAGACAAATCAATGCCATACTTCTTGAAATGGGCTTCTTCAAACCATGTAGCCTCCAATTTTGGCTTTTCCTTCCACTATATGAGGTGTTCCATGTACACCTTGTGCCTAGTAGACTTCTTAACTCTAGATTCCAAGATCCTGTCTACTTGAAGCTTGGCCTTAGGAGGTAAGACTTTAGTACCTACATCCTCCAATACCTCCTTACTGTTATGACTCATATCAGTTAGTGGTCCCTTATACTTGATCAATTCAGCTATATTTAACACTGGTGAAATATTTAAACCTTTAGGAAGCTCCACAATATAAGCATTTTGGACATACTTAGCCATCACCTTGCATGGTCCCACTCTCTTCATTTGTAACTTCATTGGCACTCCTTTTTGCAACCTAGATTTGTGGAGATGTACCATGACATAGTCACCTACTACAAATTGTATATCTTTTCTAGACATATCCACCTTAGATTTTATTTTATGAGTAGCCTCTAGGATTTTCGTCTTCACTTGCTCTTTTATCTCCTTCATTGTTTGAGTAAAATCCTCTGCATGGCCACTTCTATGCTCCATAGCTCCTAGATCTTTGAGCTCAAATAGATCCCTTGGATGCATTCCATATACTATCTCAAAAGGACTTCTTCCTATTGTCCTATTCAGAGTCTCATTGTATTCATATTCAGACCGTGGAATGCTCAAGTCCCAAGTCTGACCATACTCCTTGGTTAGGCATCTTAGAAGGTTACCTAAAACTCTATTGATCACTTTAGTTTGACCATCTGTCTATGGATGGTAAGCTGAACCAAAAGAAAATGTAGTTCCCAATCTGCTCCATAGAGTCTTCCAAAAGTGACTCCTGAACTTAAGATCTCTATCAAACACTATACTTAGGGGTATCCCATGTATTCTCACAATCTCCTTGAAAAAGAGATGAGCAATGTAGCTAGCATCATGAGTGGTCTTACAAGGAATGAAATGAATCATCATGCTAAATCTATCTATCACCACATAAAAATTATCCAACCCTATCTTGGTCTTGGGAAGACCCACCACAAAATCCATGCTAATGCACTCCCATGGTCTATTGGGAATGGGTAAGGGTTGATAAAAACCTGCATTACTAGCTCCCCCTTTGGATTTCATAAAAACCATACATTTCTCCACATACCTTCTCACATCTCTTGGAAACTTGGGCTAATACTAAAACCTCTATATAAACTCCATTGTTTTGTTGATACCAAAATTTCTAGTTAAGCTACCATTGTGCTTCTCCTAAATGATATTTTCTTTCATTGATCCTTTGGGAAGACATAATTGATTTCCCTTGAACAATACTCCACTCTGTAATGTATACTCTGAAAATTGACTATGAAAATGATTCTCAAAATAGAACATACCTTATATGCTTCAGAGAAGTATTCATCTTATCCATAGAGATCCTTGAAACTCTCTTTCCCAATGCTTAAAAATTTTACTTCCTACACTATTAGCTTCCTTCTACTTAGTGCATCTGCCACCTTGTTCAACTGCCTAGTCTTATGCTTGATAGTGAATATAAATGCTTGAAGATGCTCCATCCACTTCAAGTTCCTATTACTTATCTTTTCTTATGTGTTGATGTAGCTAAGTGCCTGGTTATGTGTAAACACTACAAACTCCTTAGGTAGGAGATAATGTCTCCACTTTCTAAGAGACTGCACTGGAGCATATAGGTCTATGTTATAAGGAGAGTATTGCTTCTTTGTTTCATTGAGGTTTTCACTAAAGAAAGCTATAGGTATGCCTTCTTGGCTTAGTACTCCTCCTACTGCAATGCCACTTGCATCACACTCAAATGTGAATAGCTTATCAAAACTAGGTAAGACAAGGATGGGTTGTGTAGCCACTTCTTTCTTCAACTTCTCAAAACCCTTTTCTTCTTCAAGAGTCCACTTAAACTTAATCTTAAGACGACCCTTGATGGTATCAAGCACTGGTGCATAAATTCCACTAAATTTTCTTATAAACTTTCGATAAAACAAAGCTAACCCATGAAAGCTCCTTACCTCTATCCCTGTGTTTGGTGTAGGACAATTTAGAATATCTTCCACCTTGCTTGGGTCCATCTTCAATGACCCTTGGGATACTACATGTTAGTAATAACTTAGAGGGGGGGTGAATCAGTGGCCTTAAAAATTAATCCTTAAATCAACCCTTAAAACTTATAACCACAAATTATGTCTCTAGTTATCCTCTGTCCTACAAAATGTATGCCTTGAAATACTTTTGTCAATTTTCTACTTGTCGGATTGCATTGTAAATCTCTCTTCTGTATGATTACCAATAAGTAGTCAACTATTTACCGAAACACAGTAAATATTCAGAGTATACCGATCATAAAACTTTAAATGTTATAGCATTTCATGCTAACAAAGTAGGAATTACCTCTACCTACTCATCTTCCTCTATTAGAACTCCCTTGAATTCCTTTACCTCTTCCATGCCCTCCTCTAGGAGTGGTCTCATTTCCATGCTCTACAAGCTTAGACTCTCCTTGGCTTCTCTTATCAGTTCGTCTGCCTTGGTATCCTCATCTATGTCCTCTTTGATCCCTTCCTCTTCCTCTATTCTTGGAAGTCTAATCTTTCCTTCTTCTACTCTTTTCTTCAATCTTTATAGTGAATTGATAACATTGGTGCATTGTTTTGGGACTGAGAAGAGTCATCTCTTCTTGGATACTCCAATTCAATCCATTAATGTATCTAGCCACCTTAAGGCTTTCATCCTCAGAGACATTTTATCTCATGCACAACATCTAAAATTCCTCAGTGTAGGAATTGACATCAAGATCCTTATGTCTTAAGCTCTGCCTCTTCTTGTGTAGTTGGATTTCATAATCATCTGGCATGTATGCTTCCTTCACTTTGTTAACCATTCCTTTCCAAGTTGAAATGGGTTTCTTGCCTTCTTTTTCTCTCTCTTACTGAATGAACATCCACCATGTCAAAGCAGAGCCTCTAAGCATTAATTTCACTACTTTGATCTTCTGGGCTTTTGTAATCCCATCACATTCAAAGTGATTTTCTATGCCCTCAATCTAGTCCATAACTAGATCTGCCTCCATCTTCCCACTGAATAGTAGTATTCATTCAAGTTCCTCCCCACTCATAGCCCTCAATACCTTCAAGAAAGGCTCCTCTTACAACATAGGGTTAGGTTCATGGGTCTTGTCTTCCTCTGCAACCTCTTTACCCTTAGATTATTTCCTTTCCAATTTATCACTGACCTCATCAGTCTTGGTCTGCACTGCACTTAGTGCTTGTTCAAGTTGAGATATTATTTCCCTTAATAGCTTAATTATTATCTTCCTCCTATTCATCAACCTTCTTGTCCAATTCCACTTTAGTCACCATGATTTTGGATCCACTAGACTCACAATCTGACATGCACTAGCAATCCCAAATCTTTTTGGGGCTCTGATATCAATCTGATAGGGAGGTTGGATGAATCACTCACCGATTCATGATCTTAGTCTTTCTTGAAAGACTTCTATTGTGTCTTCTCTCCACCACTTGCAACCTATAGGATCTTTATCTTATTAGGATCCCTTGGTTTATCTTGACAACCCAGCTATCATCAAAGTTCTTTCTATCAACTCAATAATTCATGCAATCTTGCAACACTAGCCATTAGCCCTTAAACCACCTTAATGACTTCTAACCTCCAATTTCATGAAATTTTTTATAGAGGTGTGGAGGTGCTTCTAAAGGCTTCAATCCATCCTACTAGGGGTATTAGGAGTCCACCTAGTTCCACTCACAAGTCGCTTTCACCAAACTTCACAATTAGGCCTAAAAGGCTACTAAGCCAATTAGGTCTCCTTCTTCAATAAAATAGTGATTTTATCTTAATCCTTCCAAAGGATCCCCCAATAATTTCTTTGTATTATTGGTTCATATTCCCACCCTTCAAGAATTTTTGGGTTCTTGGGGTCAGAACTGGTCGTACAGTACCCTAACTAGAAATGAGTGAAATTAAGGCTTTATAGGCTCTTCCTTGACCCTCTACAACTTTAGCAAGATTTCACTAACCAAATGGATTGGTAGAGTCTCTCCCTCTTTACCCAAATTTTTTAAGACTCATATCTTCCTTTCCCAAAAGGAAATCTATCTCTAAGTAGTGACCTTTGCAAATTAAGTGCTCTGCACTGTGGTCTTTCCTAGTCAGCCTCTCCTCTGACTCGCCTAGGGCGAGACTCCAAAATATCTCCTTTCCTTTCAAGGTCCCCAAATAATGTCATATGTACACACATGGATTCTAGTCACTATTCCCAAATGTTTGTATAATTTTATAGTGGGAAAATGACCTAGCACTCCATTCTTTACAAACTGTCTGGTTCAGACCAGTGATAGTGAAGATCGCAAACTATTTAGAAGAAGTGCTTAAAAATTAACAAAATGACTATATAATGCCATATATAATTAAAATAAAATATAATATAACATATTCATGGGTTACTATTCCAAAAATAATCAATTAAAACCCTACTATAATCTTGAAATTCAAAACTACACACAAATTCACATAGTTGTCATTGCTTCTCAAAAACTATCTTCGTACACTGAACATCCAACCTTGATAAAAGGCCAAGGTTCCCATTAAATAGGGTGGTGAAGTGGTTATAAAACCATTAGGGAATATTTTTTATTATTTTTACAATCTTGCAAATTTTCTCAGAGCAACATTGCAAAGTTGCAAAATGCAACTTTTACAACTTTTCCCCATTTCTTGTAGACTATACAAACATGTTTCAAATCTTCACTAAACTTCACCAAAGACCTAAATAAGGGTTGAAACATAATTAAAACCTACCTTAGACCCTAATTATGATAACATCACCAAACATGTGTCAATTATAAGTATTTACAACTTCTTATCCCTAATTGTACTTCCTAAAAGGTCCTAAGACTCAAACTGAACACATTCTATCTCACCTATGCTATGGTCAACATGACCTTAAGCTTGAATCAAGCTTATAAAAACCAAAAATTTCATAAGGCACACACATACAACTAAAATAACTAGATTTAAAAAACAACCTATGGCTTCTCCTGCACCAGATGCTATCAATTGGTTCATGAGTTATGGATAATTTGTCCACTATGATTTATAATTAGAGGTTGTTGTAAGATAGTGATCCTTCCTTTGGGTTGAAGCCCTTGTTGTATTTGAGAAGTGAGCTCTAGGAAACATGCATGAATGCATGTGCATTCCCCTTTTTAATACTCATATCAGGGTATATTATTTTTAACAGAGTACATTCATCTTGTGAGTTTCATCCCCACTGTGGTTTTTCCCTCAACCGAGTTTCCACGTCAAAAATCTTAGTGTTATGTGTGGATTTATATGTTTTGATCTTGCATTCATGTTTATCATTCAAATCTGAGATTAAAAATAATAATTTTGTTAAATTTTGAGAGTTTTGGGACACAACTGATTCACCCCCATGCCCCCTATCAGTTATGTGTGTTGCCTCAGTCCTAATAATTGGTATCAGAGTTGAGTCCTCTTTTTGGAAGGTTGATCAATTGAGGAGATTTTGATGGAATGTTTTAAGATGGATAGCCCAAGATTTGAATGTAATAATTATGATATATGAAGGGTTAGATGATTACATATTTGAAATGTATTGGTGAATAATATTGGGATATCACAAAGGAGACTTATACCCCTCCTGCTAATCTTTCTACTGCAACTCCTGATGAGAAGATACAATGTGAGTGCAATGTAAGAGAAAAATAAACCTTGTTGATGGCCTTTTCAGATGTTCAATATGAAAATGTTATGGAATTAGAGACTACACATCATATATGGAAAAAATTATAGACATTAAATGAAGGAAACTCATGTGTGAAGAAAGCCAAGTTGCAAAGCTTGAAAGGGAAATATGAAGCATTGAAGATGAGTGAAGATGAAAACATTACTTCCTATGTGCAGAAGATTACCAAAGTTGTTAGTGGAATCAGATGTGTTGGTGGAATATTAGATGAATAATAAATTTTTTCTAAGATCCTAAGATCCTTACCTACTGCTTACAATCACAAAGTTTTTTCTATTGAAGAAATCAGAACTGTGACAACCATAACAAGAGATACAGTGATTGGTAAGTTGTCTTCTTTTGAAATGAGAGAATTTGGAGATAGTCTTCCTAAAGTTTAATATGCATTTAAAGATAGTAATTATAAGGATAAACAAAGATATGACCCTAGAGAAGGTTCATCTAAGTATGTATCTAGATATGCTAAGGAATGGGAAGAGATTGAGGAAGAAGAGAAAAATCTTGGAGATCTTGAAGCCCTATTTGGGAAGAGACTACCTAAGGGATCTAGTAAGTATGAATGAAATTTACATTTGAAATGATTTTCATGCAATAAGATTGGTCATATTTCTTCAAGATGTCCAAACAAAGAGCCTAACTACAAGCATAATAATTTTATACCTAAATATCAGAAGAAGTGTTATTATGTTTTTTATGAAGGTGTAAGTGATGATGAATCTGAGAATAGTGAAGATGAGATTATGTTTATTTATATCAAAGTTGAAAATCCTAGTTCCTTTAATGAAGAAAAAGCCTTGGTTTCACATGTGGATAAGAGAGATGATTGGGTTATTGATAGTGGTTGTTCACATCACATGACTGGAGACAAAATTAAATTTATGAAGCTAGAAGATTATGATGGTGGTGTTGTCAAATTCAGTAATAATGCTCCTAGTCTTATCAAAGATAGAGGTTTCATTACACTTGATGGTAAGAGTAATACCAATGATGTTCTATATGTTGAAGGTTTAAGGACTAATATTTTGAGTGTTGTAAAACTAATTTATAAGGGTTACCACTTGGAATTCAAGAATGGAATGTATACAATCATTGGAAGCGCTGGAATTGAGATTGCATTAGGTATAAAGACTAAAGATAATGTATCTAATTTGAACAATTTAGAGAATAGATGTCTAATTGCTAAGATTAATGACAGTTGGTTGTGGCATAAGAGATCTTTTCATGTGCACTTTGATAACATTGTGAAGATAAGCACTATAATTGTAGTGAGAGATTTGCCTAAATTGTTGAAGCCTACTAATGCAATGTCTAAGGAATTTTATTTGGGTAAGATATTTAAATCTACTATCAAAAGTAAGATCTATTCTTCAAGTGGATTGTTAGATTTGGTGCATACTAATTTATGTGGTCCTACTAGGAGTAGAAGTTAGTATGGAGATAGATAATTTATCTTATTCATTGATAATTAGTCAAGGATGATGTGAGTTACATTTTTGCATGAGAAATTTCAGGCATTTGATAAATTCAAGATTTTCAAAGCTATGGTTGAGATTGAAAAAAGTATGAAGCTGAAATGTCTAAGATCTGATAAAGGTGGATAGTTTACATCTAGTGAGTTTAATGCATTTTTTGAAGAGAATGGGATAAAGAAGAAATTTTGTTTCTCTGTGGAACCCACAATAGAATGAAAATGCAAAGAGAAGAAATAGAACAATCCTGGATACTGCAAGGACTATGATGATTGAAGGAATTGTGCCACAAATCTATTTGAGAGAAGTTGTTAGCACTGTAGTCTATACATTGAGCCAAGTTCAAATCAATCATGGTACTGGTAAGAATCCTTATGAGCTTTAGTATGGTCATGTTCCTATAGTATGTTGCTTTCGAATATTTGGAAATAAATATGACATTAAGAGAGATGAATATTTAGGGAAATTTGATCCTATAAGTAATGAAGGAACATTTCTTGGTTATTCTACAAAAACAAGAGCATACAAATGCTATAACAATAGGTTGAGGAAGATAATTTAAAGTGATAATGTCAAAGTGTCTGAAAGGTATTAGAAACTTGCTAGATCTTGCAGTTATGAATCAAATGATGATGAAGGAAATTAGACTATGCAAGCACAAAATCAGAATGGTTCGATAGAGAATATTGGAGAAGTTGAAAATGTGGAGGAGTTGGAAACACAAGAGTCAACTACAAATGCAAGTTCCAAGACTCCAAGGTTTGTAAGGTTAAAGAATTCAGAGAATCATATTATTGGTGATAGAAATAAAGGTGTTTATACTAGAGGAAGAATTGCTAGGAATGAAATTTGTTTGATTTTTAAGATTGAGCCTAAGGATGTTGATGAAGCATGAAAAGATGAAATATGGGTTAAAGTTATGGAAGAAGAGTTGGAACATATTGAGAAAAAAAGACATGGATTCTTTTTCTCAGACCTATGAACAAGAATGTGATCTGTTCTAAATGGGTGTTTAGAAACAAGATGAATGAAGATGGTGAAGTGGTTTGGAACAAAGTCAGACTTGTTTGTAAAGGATATTCAGAGATGGAAGGTATTGATTTTGAGGAGGCCTTTTCTCATGTTGCTAGAATTCAAGCTGTTAGAATGTTTCTTGCATATTCTACTTTAAAATCTTTTAAGGTATATCAAAAGGATGTTAAGTCTGCATTCTTGAATGAAGAGTTGGAAGAAGTCTACATTGAGTAGACTAATGGCTTTCCTTTGATCGATGAAGATGACATGGTTTTCTGATTGAAGAAAGAATTACATGGATCAAAACAAGCCCCTAGAGCCTACTATGCAATGTTAGATAAGTATTTATTGAAGATTGGTTTCAATAAAGGTACTATTTATAGTAACTTAAGCTTCAAAGTTGATCAAGATAGTATTTTGATTGTTGAAGTCTTTGTGGATAATATTATTTTTGGTGGAAATGACAAGTTGAGTAAAGAATTTATTGATGAGATCCAAAAATATTTTGAGATGCCTATGATAGGCGAGATAAATTCTTTCTTGGACTAAAAATTACACAATCAAATAAAGATATTTTCATTTCTTAGTCTAAGTATGTGAAAGAGTTGTTAAATATATTTGGTATGGATGATTCAAAACCTATTGGTACTCCTATGATTACTAGTTGCAAATTGACAATAGATGATGATTTACGTAATGCAAATCAAACAAGATATAGATCAATGCTCGATGGTTTATTATAGTTGACACAAAATAGACCGAATATTATAAATATTGTTTGCATTGAACTGCTAGATTTCAAGCATAACTGAAGGAATCACATGTTGTTAAAAGGATATTCAGATACTTGAAAGGGACAGTTGATTATAACTTATGGTATAGTAAGGATTATTATTTTACAATGAGTGCATTCAGTGATGCGGATTGGGAAGGTAATGTGGATAAAAAAAAGAGCACAAGTGGTGGAGAATTCTTCTTAGGTAAGAGATTAGTTTCATGGGAAAGTAAGAAACAAAATTATATATCACAATCTAATGTTGAAGCTAAATATGTTGATACTACTATTAATTGTACACAAGTGATATGGATTCAAAGCAAATGTTGAAAGATATCAGGGTGAGTATTAATGATCCTATTTCTATATATTATGACAACTCAAATGATATCAATATTTCAAAGAAACTTGTCTTGCATTCTAAAAAAAACATATTTCTATCAAATATCATTTCTTGAAAGATAAGGTCAGTGAAAAAGAAGTCAGATTGCATTATGTGTCTACTAAAGAACATATTGCAGATATCTTAATGAAGTCCTTGCCAAAGGATACTTTTGAGTATCTCCAAGGTAAGCTTGGGGTTATTTCCCCTACTAATCAGAGTTAGAGATGCATTGATTTTCATTATTCCAGTGTGCTTACAAATTATCATTATTTTGGATTGATGATTTGGTGGCTACACCTTAGGGAGACTGGTTAGTCTTAAGAGTTATGTTGTTTAGGTTTGAGAAAGATAATTGTTTATATTTTAAATTCTATGACTTAGTGCATACATGTGCCTTTGTCATTGATGGAAAAGGGGGAGAGATAATCAAGTGAAAAAAAGTACGAGACTGTGATGGAGAGAGTGTTTTTAGATTGAGAAGGTCTATTAGAGAGACTCTAAAAGATATTGTGGATATTGCTAGTAGTACTGTTGATATTTTTTCTTTGTTCATTGATTGGGTTTTTCACATAATATGTTTCCATCAATGTCAAAGGGGGATATTGTTGGGAGATTGTTTGAGATTGTGCATATATGTGCTGACATTGATTTTTTTTCATTGATATCAACATGTTCCTACTGTTGGTGACAATGTTCCTAGTATGTTTAGTGAGAGGATTTGATTGGTGTGGTTACTATAGTGAAGATTAGATGCTATGAAGATGGATATGTGTTGATGGATGTTTGTACTTGATATTTTTCAAGCTGTAGAGGTTCGCATTGATATTTGAGGAAGTTATGTTTGATTTTCCAAAGACTGATATTTTGGTTATTCAATAGTGACAGTGTTAAGTTATTGGATCAATATGGATCTGTTATGCAATATATTTGGTTTTTTATCTAGTGGTGAGTTTAGGACATGTAGGTGTGTACTCAACTCAATTTTTTCATGATTTCGATGCTGACAAGCTATTTTTATTTTATGATAGAGGTTGTTGTTTAGTGTTCCTGATGAACAATGCAAAAATGAGTGTGAATTCTGAGTCAAAATTGCTCTTTTTGATGTCATGGAATTACATGTTGCTTTCTAATCTTTCTAGATCATGTCATATTCATGTTGCTAGATCATGTTGGATTATGTGATTATATTTGGTGATTTTTATGTTGCGTGTTAGTGTTCTTAATTATTCTTGGATGAAATGGTGGTGTAGCATGTTCAAAGGATCATGGTGTGATTTATAGATCTGGAACATGTTCGAGGATGTTTTTATTGATCATTGTTATGTCTTAGTTGACATTCAATGGATCACATTGTGTATTGATTTATAAAAAATAAATATTTTCTAATTAGGTCCCTAGATGATCTGGTAGAGATAAATTAATATAATCGTTTATGATTACAAATGTATGGGAGAGTATGTGTACAGATGCTGAGAGAAGAGGTATAAGTGGAATTTGCAATTGAGGCAGAGATTTGTACTTCATCAGAATTGTAATTTAATATCTAAGATGTTATCATTTAGTTTGTGAGTGATGGATATTTTATCCACTATGATTTGTAATCATAGATTGTTGTTAGGTAGTGAGCCTTCCTTTGGGTATAAGCACTTGTTATATTTGAGCAGTGAGCTCTAGGAAGTGTGCCTAAATGCATGTGCATTCCCCTTTGTAATACTCCTAATAGGGTATAGTGCTTTTAACATAGCGCATTCATCTTGTGGGTTTGATCCCCACCACAGTTTTTCCCTTGATCTGGTTTCCATGTCAGAAATCTTGGTGTTATGTGTAGATCTATGTGTTGTGATCTTGCATTCATGTTTATCATTTAGATTTGAGATTAAAGATAATAAGTTGGTTAAATTTTGGTGGTTTTAAGACACAACTTATTCAACCCCACTCTTGGTTGTGTGTCCTAACTTGGTCCTAACATGGCATACTTAAAACATGAACTATAAATACTCGTAGGGCATAAATCCAAATATATATGTCAAATAATTTCATACATGCAATATGTCCATTATAGTTAAATAGGATTCCTGAAAGCCAAATGGATGTAAAAAATGTCTCATATACAATATAAAAAAATATATCCAATAATGCCATATAGGCATACAATATATGTCCCTAATCTAGTCCCTAACCTAAAAACATAAAATAACTCACCTCTTTGACCTCCTCGACATCTTGGTAGTATTCTAGAGATGATAAAACAAACATGAGGAAATAACAATGCTCTCCAAACCCCGTACACCTTCAAGGAAGGATGCTCAAGACCTTAAAGTCGCGACTACAAAAAAATGAGCAATTAGGCTTTGAATTTTGATTTTATGTTTACATATGGTGCACACCATGTATCACATGTGCCATATAGGCTTGGTATTTCCAAGCCTTAGGCTCAGCATACCAAGCCATATGGTGTTCACCATATATGACATGCACCATCTATGGTGTACACCTTATGCTTTTTGGGGGACCAAAATGATGAGTAGTATCATTTTTGTCCCCTATCTTTGTGCACTTAACCTAATAATGTGTGCCTTGAAAAATAACTAATTCAGTGGTATATGGTTGTCCATCACCATCTCAACTGATTCTAACAATTTGCATTTCACTTTCATGCATCTTAGTAGATAATAATCTACACTTATATTGTAAGGATT
>MU224295.1:482489-494620 GCA_018584345.1 Thuja plicata | reverse complement strand
TATATATACATATATATACATACATATATATACATATACATATATACATATATATATATATACATATATATATATATACATACATATATATACATATATATATGTATATATATATACATACATATATATATATATATGTATGTATGTATATATATATATATGGGTAAGTGCACAAAGATGGGGGACCAAAAAAATGTCACTTATTGGGTTATAGGACACATTAATGTGGTGTACAACCCCTTACTGTGCATTAATGAATAGTAAGGAGTCCTAAGGGGTCCTAAGGGGTGTTAGGACACATTAAAGACACATTAATGTGTCCTAAGACCCCTTAGGACCCCAATGTGCGATAACAGGTCCTAAGGAGTTGTAAGGGGTCTTAAAGGGTCCTAAGACATATTAATGTGTCCTATGGCCCATTAAGACCCTTTACAAAATATGTTCTAGGACCCATTAAGACCCCTTAGGACCCCTTACGATACATTAATACATGGTAAGGGGACCTAAGGGATCATAATGCATCTTAAGGGGTCCCAGAACACATTAATGTGTCTTAGCACCCCTTAAAACCCCCATAGGACCTCGTACCATGCATTAATATATATTAAGGTGTTTGAAGGGGTGCTAAGGGGTCCTAGGATACATTAATGTGTCCTAGCACCCCTTAAGACCCCTTACAATACCTTCAGACCCCTTACCATACATCAATATATGGTAAGGGGTTGTAAGAGGTCATAAGGGGTCTTAAGGTGTCCTAGGACACATTAATGTGTCTTAATGTGTCCTAGGACCCCTTACGACCCCCTTAGGACCTCTTACCATGCATTAATATATAGTAAGGGGTCCTAATGGGTCCTAAGAGGTCCTAGAAAACATTAATGTTGGATTAACTATGGAAAGTTAAGTACTGAGAGGGGAGTGGTGAATCAGTACCAATAAAATTTCTCAACCTACAATCTGATCATATACCAAACTGAATATATCGCAAGTAGTACTCATAGTGAAGCATATAAACTAAAACATGTAAACACAACTCATAACACTAATATTTTTGGTCATGCAAAAATCCTTTGTTAGAGGAAAAAATTGCGTTGGGGATGACACCCACAACCTTCACTACTACAACAAAAAGGGTGCTTAGTTAGAGCTACAATGTTAGTTATTTCTGATAGCTTACATTGTTAGGAGTATAATAGGACATATTCATTCTACCTTGTGCAAGGATTTTATAATCGCTAATCTAAGAGATGTACCCTTTTAAAGGATTTACAATATAAGAATTTTTAGGGCCTACCTAGTAATGAGATTTGTACTACTCCTAATACAAAAAAACTTATTACAAAATGTCTATGTAAATGCATTAATCAAATGTTGTTCAGACTCTTTATTCTCACTAAATTTATTACCTCAAACTATATTTAGTAGCTCAATAACTTAATCTTTTCTTTACTCTACATATATCTCATTCACTTCTTAACTCCACTTCATATGCATCCTCTCATCATCTTCTATATTTTGTTTCTCTGATCTTTTATATGACTTCCAAGCATTTAACAAAGATCTAGGGCTTCCTGCCTCAATGATGGAGATTAAGTGGTGCAATACTAGTTACACTTCTAGTGCATTATTGCTTCTTTATTTTCATTGGTAGATCTTCCTCGTAATCATGTACAATAAGATTTTTACAATCCCAATGTTCTAACTAAAGCTTGCCTTGGGTTTTTTAAAACATCCAGTGCTCGATGTCTAGATTCAATTTATTTTCATTGAATAATTATGTCGGCTTTGTGAAACTTGGTAACATGCTTTGTTCTTTCTCGGCAACATTGGGTGCTTGTCTCGGTAACTATCACTACTTGGTAACTTTCTCACTCAGAAATTAACCTGCTCGGCTACTATCTTTTCTTGGTTCATTACTGTATTTATTTATCGACTGTCTCTTTGCACTTTACCGACTGAGTTTTATGAACAATATAAATTTTTCAAAAATAATGACAACATAATAAGTCAGGTAGGAGTAACAATCTCCCTCTTTGACATTAGTTTGGTATTTTGACAAAAACTTTAAAGTCATCAAAATTTTGCAATAACTTTGAAACTCCCCCTGAGATAATACTACTCAAAATTTGTATATTTATATCTCCTGTATGTAGATATATCCATAAATATGCCAAAAATAAAATTACTTAGTGTGCTTGGTAGGAGATACGTATACCTTAGAAAAATGTGTTGTTACTTCTTTTGTACATCAGCTAGGGATGTCTCCCATGAGTCTTTAAGTGTGTGAAGTACAATAAGCTAAGAAACAACATGAACTACCAATCCAATGATGGTGTATGATGGACTACCATCAAGGGTATTGACCAAATCCTTTGTCTTCTTTAGATGCATTGACATTGTTTCAATGTGGGGAATCAAAAGTGCTTGCAGCTCAAGAAGTTTCATCCTTATCTAATTTTCTTCTTGTCTAAGATCTTGCTGCATTCCAATCATATTTTTCAACCTTGAGTAGTAAATTTGTAGTGAACCAGGCTTAGTAGTTACAATTTTCAACTTCTCGGTCAACTTGGTCTCAATAGACTCATCTTTCTACCTTATATTCTTAGTGAACTGTGAAATGGAAAAAAATTACTGAAATATTCAAAGAATATTAGATAATTTAGTCTCAATATCTGTATAAGCCTCAGAAAGTGGTACCTTATCTATTGAAATGTTGTTTAGAATGGTTTCAATCATTTGTAGTTCCAGCTTCTTTTCATGAACCTTCATCATATAGTGAGTAGTGACTTGATTCGGATTTCTGACTTGTTGCACTAGTCCTTCTACTTGACAAATGAGACTATCATTTTCATCAATAGTGGCATCCAGGATAATCTCCTATAGTACATCCTTAACATGTTCTAATACATCATTCTTATTTTTCTTTTGAAATAATTTATCTTTTACTACCTTAAGTTGCAGCGATTCTCCATACTTGGACATTTCATTGGGACTCATAGTAGATATGTCTACCTTGGGTATGACGATTGATTGGCTCATATCTATGTGTTTTCTCTTCTTTTTTTCTTCTTTTTTACTATAATACTTTCAATTGTAGAAAGATTTGGAGAATTTTATGCCTTTAATGTATCAGATGTAGTCTCAGTTGTGTCATAATGCTTTCTTCTTTCTTATCTTCTTGTTTTCCTTTTTCTACCTTAGCATGTTTCTCCTTCTTCTTCTCTACTTGGTTTTATTGTGTCTCTTCCTTCTTCACTTGTGTTTCTTCCTTCTTCTCTTCATTTCTATTCCCTGCTTCTTGTTTCTCTACCTTCTTTGCTTCATATGTCTTCTCTATTGTTTGATCTTTAGGTGTGTGATTTACCTGTGGTTGTTTTTGTGCTACATTTTCAGTAGAGGGAACTGAATCAATGTTTTGTTTCTCAGTAGTCTTTGTATCCTTATGTTCCTCAATCAATTATTAGGTTTTATTTCCTTTTGCGGTATGGTAGTAATCTTGTTTATATCCATAGAAACTATATCAATACTCCCATGACTTGTGGGATGGTCTTGTACTTTTTCTAGTACGGGTTGCACAATTATACCAATAATAGCCTTATCATTTGTATCCATTGGTTCTATATTTGTTTCCTTGGTGGCCATAACATCTTCCTCTTGTGATCTATATCATCTATTGGATCCGTTTCAGTGATATATTCAATAAGAACTTCATTGGTATCAATTGTTAAATCAATAGGATCAGTTTCACCTTGATCATCTTTCACAATTTCATCAGTTTGATTATCCTTTTCTTGTTCTTCTCACGATTCAATTACATTGATGTTAAAATTTTCTCTCCATTTATCATTGGTTTCTATCTATACTGACTCTAATTCTCCTATCATAATCCTTAAAGATCTCCCTTTTACAAGGAATCATTTGGAATGTTTCTTTAATGTCTCCTTCAATTTTAGCTATAGATAATTATGGTACAATTGGTACTAGAGATATTTCTCTCATTAGTTTCTCAAAATCCATTGCATATTTCCATCTTGCATCTATCTTGTTATATAACTCAATAGGTAACAATTTGACAACTTCAAGTGTTGTGTATCTGAATTTGTGTAAAGTGTACACAATTGCATCTTCAATTTTTTTACCTTGTTCTCTTCACTCCGTGTATTGTACTTTGCATACTTCATTCCTCTGAATGTTCTATAATTCTTGAGTGTGTCTAACATTTCATCTATACTCCTTGATGCTACGGGGTTATTTTACATAAATTTGAATTTACTTAAATCTTAAGAACTAGTCTCAGTATCTAGTGTTAGCTTCATCTCTCTCCTTGGTTTATTTGTTGTCTTCTTCCCTGTAACATAAGTTTGGGTTTTTGGTAACTTAGCCTTAGGTTTCTTCTATCCTCTTGGTGTAACATAATATATTGTAGTTCTCCTTTTTCCTCTGACACTTAGTGATGCTTTTGTCACTTGTGGTTTCTTCCCTTTCTGAATAGATGGCTCTTCAGTGTTTTCCTCAAAATTAACTCCAGGATTCTTAGTCAAACCAGCAATAATTTTACTTGATTTCTTCTATGCTTTGGGGATTAAGATTTCTTGCTTAATTCTCTCTTTCACTTCCTCATAGGTTCTATAACATTTTTCTATTTTGTCAATTGGCTTAGCTAGTAAAACTTCAATTTGTTGTGAAGCAACATCAATATCTATTTCACATCTCATTGGTTGTATCCAAGATGTTCTAGGCTCAACAACCTTAATAATGCATGTGTCATTATCAACCTCAAAACATATAGTCTCTACATACTTCTCCACTAGTTGAGGTGGAATCCTATATCTTTTATGTATTCTGGTTTGAAAGTTTGAGAAATACTCATTTATTACCACATCAAAGTTATCTCCTAAGATCAAAATGTATTCATTTATCTGAAATATAATAGGCTTATTTGCACTCCATGTTACATTACCAACAAATGGAAAGAAGTTTAGAAAATAGAAAAATATGATTACCAACAATGATCCAAATTCAGTATGTTGGTCTTGGCTTTCCATATGGTATTCTTGTTATCATCAAGCTACTTCAAAAAAACCTCACATAAGTCAATTTGCATTCCTTTCTTCACAATATTATATGCCAGATCTATTGCTCCAAATGGTACACTATCAACTCAGGAAGACTAGATAACTTGGTATGATATAATATTTCATGCAAATATTAATTCAGGATCTTTCATAGTTGATATCCTTAAGCCTCTTTCATCCCATTGTGCTTTAGTCAACTCACTCAGCTTATTCTTTTAAATCTTCTTGATGACCTTCATTCTATCACCCATTGGGTAACTAGTCACAATGTGTAGAACGTCCTTAGTGATTTTGACTGGTTGATCAAGCCACATAAATTGATCATGAACTCAGATAACAACCATCCTGATCCATTCGGTCTTGAAGACCCTTGGTAGATGTAGGGTATGAGTCAAACCCTTGGTCTCCAGATGAGTTTGATCATCCTTCAACTTTCCATTCACACAAATTCTAAAATGAAGTATCAATCTTAGCTTCACATATTTCCTCATTCTTAAAGTGAATAAAGGCTCAAATATCTTCAATCAAGATAACCATTGCCTATATGGATGAGAGAACTCCCATCATATCAGGTTCTACGGCCTTAGCAGGGTAAAGCCTGTACTTTGGGTTGATTGGATCAATTGTCTCAATAATAACTGGGTTTCTAGCCTTAGGTGCCATTACTTCCAGATTCAACAATGCTCGAAGGAAATAGGGTTTTGATTACTATGACTTGTCTTCTCTTTACACAATTAGTTCAATAGTAGAAATCACTTCAAACATGCTCAAAATTTCTTAGAATGGATTAGAATTACCTTAGTACTTGGTCAAATTCACTAGAAGGTTCGACTCTTCAACTTGCTCAATGTGCTCTTTGGAAATGATAAGTTAAAATCATATGCAATGTGGTCTATTTATACCCTTTTCTCAATTAGGGTTTTGTATGGTTATAAAAATAGCAATTAATTCTCTTACCAAATTAATTTTACTGATTACCATTTCACATTTCCTTTCACTGAATGATATAACATTACAATTCCTTTATTGATAAAACATGATACATAAAATTCACAAAATATATCCAAATGCATCTAAATATGCTCATATGGATCTCTTCTCATATACTAGGAACCGATTTGAGATTTGGAATTTTACTTTGCAGTTCCTATACATACCTCTCACTGATTAGGTGGATTTAGGTGCACCTGACCCAGAGGCTTTGGTGCAATCAACTATTCCAAAAGATGTCCCATAATATTGTGACTTCCGTATCCTAGTTTTTTTCATTTGATTTATCACTTCTTCAACATTTACTTCTATTTTTCTAAATGTCTCTTCCTTGGTTGGAGCTTTACCTTAGTACCTGCAGTCTTTGGCTAGGTGTCCTATCTTGTGACATTGAAAACATGCCATACCAGTATTTCTCCATGCTCATCAGTTGTTCCTTCCATGCAGTTTTCAACAATATGTCTATATCTCCCACTTGTTGCACATGAGATTCTTGTATTATAGTCCCGTGGTATTGATGTGCCTTGTCGGTTGCTTGGTGGAATTGGTCAATTAAGAACCCATTTATCATTTCTCCTTTATAATCTACAATCTTTAGATTTGTGACCATACTTAGTGCAACTATTGCAGTAACCATCAAACTTAGGTTTCCTTGTGTTGTTAACAATTCGTGATCTGTACTCAAATGCTTGATGCTTATATTTGTTGTAGTTATTATAGTATCCATCAAATTAAGGTGTGTTTGGTGACTTGTACCTATTTTTCTTCTGCACACATTGGTTGTATGTCCAGGTTTCTCACAATATTAGCAATTTGGCTTTGTATTCTTTGGTGGGGTAGTGGTATCTTGGTTTTCAAGTTAATTGGAGGACTCACCTTTCTCAGTAGTGTTGTCTTCATTGAATCCAAGTCTAGTTCGGTCTTTTAGTTTCTTTTGACTTGTAATCAGTTTGTCAAATGTCCTTAATGCTTCTTCACTTTGCTTTAGTATTTCATTGGCTTCTTTCTCTTCTTTTAGTTCATTGTTCAATCTTTCAATCTCATTCTTCAATATTTGATTCTCAAATTCTTTTCTGGTTATCTTTGTATTTTCATTTACTAACTCATCGATCATAGCATAGTGAGTTTGGGTCATTCTCATGATCTCATTGTCTTTCTCAGTAAGTCTTATCTTAGATTGTCTTTTGTCTTCTTTTTCCATCCTCTTTTCATCTTCATCTTTTCCCTTAGATTCAAGTATTTATGTTAACCTTATACTTTGAGCTTTATGATCTTTCTTCATTAATTCCAACTGCTCGGTAAGTGTAGTATTCTTTTACATTAGGTCTATGATGGCTGTCTAAGATTTGTTATTCATAATTCCTTCAGATATAGTCTCAAGTACATCGAAATGCTCTTGTGTAGACTTCAGTTCATTACACAAATTTCTCCTCACCTTCAATGACTTTACCAGTTTCCTCCTTAGATCATTAATCACCTCTTGTGCATTTTCCAATTCAAACACAAGACCTTCAATCATTTTAGCTTGCTTGTAACTTTCCATGACTGTGATATTTACTCTCAGGTGTTTAAACCTTTAATTCAAGAGTCTAGCTCTAATACCAATTGTTGGTTTAACTATGGAAATTTTCATAATCAGAAGGGAGGGGTGAATCAATACCAATAAAAAATTTCAACCTACAATCTGATCATATACCAAACTGATTATATTGTAAGTATTCATAGTGAAGCATATAAACTAAAACATATAAACACAAATCATAACCCCAAGATTTTTCATCACGCAGAAATCCTTTGTTAGAGAAAAAAACTATCGTGGGGATGACACCCAAAAACTTCACTACTAAAGCAATTGTGAACTTATCTATTGTGAAGTACTCGGTTAGAGCTACAATGTTATCTATTTCTGATAGCTTACCCTATTAGGAATATAATAAGAATTATCCAGTCTACCTTGTGAAAGGATTTTACAATCTTTAATCTAAGAGATGTAACCTGTTAAAGGATTTACAATATAAGACCTGTTAGGGCCTACCTAGTAATGGGATTTGTACTACTCCTAATACAAGAAAACTCATTACAAAATTTCTATATAAATTCATCAATCAAATGTGTTTCAAACTCTTTATGCTCACTAACTTTATTACCTCAAACTGTATTCAGTAGCTCAATAACTTAAGTTGTTCTTTACTTTGCACATATCTCCTTCACTTCTTAACTCCACTTCATATGCATCCTCTCATCATCTTATGTATTTTGTTTCTTTGATCTTTTATATGACTTCCAGACGGTTAATAGAGGTCTAGGCACTAATACATTTGGGCCTCTTTTCTGACGGTAATTTTTGAGGGAGGGGAATTTTTTTATGAAATTGGTGTTTCTTTAAAAATTAATCCCAACACCATTGCAATTCTAACTATTTCGGGCACACACTAAAAAAAATATAGATCATCAAATTCATTTTTATTTTATTGTGTGAAACTAGTGCCCCAAAGGAAGTAGCTCAACGCGTGGAAGCCAACCCCATTCCTTAGAATCTGAATGACGTGAAGCCTTGAATAGTGGTATATATAACACATACCAAGAATTCATAGGTATGTCCTTTTGTATGCAGAAAACATCTTCTTTCTGTCATGAAACTAAATCTTTGCGTAGTTTCTGGTCGACTATGATTTGTGCGAGAATTGGTAAAAACTCCAACCTATTTTTTATTATAGATATTATGTATAATTTGACATGAGATATGTATTTTCTTTCACTATCTTGGCATACTTGGGGTTTTAATGTTTCTAAACTTACCATGGTTCTAATGCTTCTAAACTTAGCATGGTTCTTCATGCCTTATTATCAATTTCATTTATGTTGGTCACTATCCAATGTTGTTTTTACAGTGACATGGTCTCCTCTTGATGTTACTGGATCAAGTGATCAGTCCTATATGCCCTATCCCAAATCAACTACTTGGAAAGGACCAAGATTATTCCAATAAAACCCTAATTTGGATTTTCCCTAACTATCACTGACAAGAATTAAATATCAACCAATTATAATAATGCACCTATCCATGGGCCAATGAAAAAATTACATTTTTTCAATACATATATTTTTAAGGATTGAAGACTAAGAAAACTCGGTAGGTGTAATACATTAATTGCATTTCTATTTTCACTTGGAATAACTAGAATGGTGGTAATGAAGGTGTGCCAACATAGCATGTTATCTTGTTTGAACTCCATATTTCCATCCTATTTGTCTTGGAAATATTCTCATTGAAGTGTTCTTGAAACTACTTGTACTTGAAATAACTTTTAACTTGATGTCTTGGACTTCATCCTTCTTCATGAATTTGTACTTGCATATTTTTATCTTCTCTTAGAATCACCTTGTCGTTGCATTTGATGCATCTTGACTTTCCAACCTTAAAGTCCTTCCTATACCTTGCATGGCATTTGAAATTTCATGTCAGTTTTTGAACTTACAATCATCCTTTCACATGAAGGAGCTTAACATTCAATATTTTCTTGCTCGTAAAAACATCATTACCTTCATGTGACATGGGTGCTACCTTATGATTATAATTTTTGTTGCGAAAATAATAATATATGTCATACATTTTTGTCATAATTTCAACATTTGTAAGAACCTCTTCTAGATCTATATCTACTAGGTGTATGCTCAATTGACTCTCCATAAAAGGTGAATCATGATCTCCATGATGCAAGTTGTGTGTATAATCAATAATTAACAAAAAGCTTTCAAGATAAAAATGTTAAGATAGAATAAAATGCATGAACATTCAAAGTGATTTTCCATGCCCTCAATCTAGTCCATAACTAGACCTACCTCCACCTTCCCACTAAATAGTGGTATTCCTTCAAGTGCCTTGCCACTCATAGCCTTCAATGCCTTCAATAAATGCTCCTCTTGCAATACGTGGTTAGGTTCAGGGGTCTTGTCTTCCTCTGCAACCTCTTTACCCTTAGATTCTTTCCCTTCCAATTTATAACCGACCTCATCAGTCTTGGTCTGCACTGAACTTAGTGCTTGTTCAAGTTTATCTATTCTTTCCCTTAATATATTACTATCTTCCTCCTATAAATTGATCTTCTTGGCCAATTTGACATTAGTCACCGTGATTGTGGACCCACTAGACTCACAATCTGACATCCACTAGCAATCCCAAATCTTTTTTGGGCTCTGATACCAATCTGATAAGGAGGTTGGATGAATCACTCACTTATTCATGCTCTTAGTCTTTCTTGAAAGACTTATAGGGTGTCTTCTCTCCACCATTTGCAACCTATAGGATCTTTTGTTAGTAATAACTGAGAGGGGGGGATGAATTAGTGGCCTCAAAAATTAATCCTTAAATCAACCTTTAAAACTTATAACCACTAATTATGTCTCAATTTATCTTCTATCCTACAAGATGAATGCCATGAAATACTAATATCAATCTTCTATTTGTTGGATTGCTCTGTTAAACCTTCTTCTGTATATTTATTGATAAGCAATCATCTATTTACTGAAACATAGTAAATATGTAGAGTATACTGATCAATCCAGAATAAACTATGTAATATACAAAATAGTAAAGAAATGAATCATACACACATAACACATGGATTTTAACATGGAAACCCTATTAAGGGAAAAACCACTGGGACCGGTACCCAAATTTTCACTCTTCTAAAGTGAGCCCTGTTAAGAGCCAACCCTGTTAAAGGTTACAAACACACTATTAGGTTTAACCGCTTAGAGGATTTAGAAATAGTTTGTCAACTAGTATATGGCATCTAATGCTACCATCCTTGATCAAACACTCACTTGGCCTATCAATAGGTATCGAGCATATCCAACGCTACTTTTGTGATCAAAATTTTTGATACTCCTTGGGATGTATCTCAATTGTAAAAGACTTTTAAGTCCTTCTCAGTTAAGAGGCTGATATGCTTCAATGGTTAAACTGAAACACTAATGATATGTTCATACATACAACTCAATTGCATATTTTTAGATCTATTGTAGGTCCATTACTTCACTGATCAATATAATCAAATATATACCTTTTCTCCACACTTGTTATGCTCTGTGATGCTTGTCTCACTATTCATCGGTGTTTGCAGAATCTAGCTCTTCCTTTAACTTGTTGATTAGGATTGAATGAAGACTTTCTTCTCCTTCATATTTTCTTTAGCATCTTTCCTCTATTCTCTTGTTCACCCCACAATTCATAATGAATTAGGTTTGTCTCTATATAGACATGATTTCCTCTTTTCTTCACTTTCTTGATTCTTGGCATGTTTCACAATTCTTGCCAATATATTTAAAGCAAACTCATGATTTATCTCAAAGAGATCTTCTTGCCAACTAGACAAATCAGCTTTAAATCACTTACTTATCTCCGGATTTAGCTAGATGATTAAACCAATGATAAGTATCTATTAATTCTATCTTTAGTGTCTCAACAACTAAGCATTTTGTCATTTTATGAACTCTCTATTCTGATGGTCAACACTTTAGTTAGTCATCGGTGATAACTGACTATTTCATTGGTGTGACTTCAGTTTTCATCGGGATCTCCATCCTTGTCTTTTTTTCCAGGCAACACTGAAGTACTTTCCGTTGGGTTACTCTGTGTTTTTCTCATTGGGAAACACTGTAACTCTGCTCATCGATAATGTTGTGCATTAGCTCATTAGGTAACACTGTGACTCTGCTCTTTTATCTCTTCTTTCTGATTGTTGGTAGCTTTTGTAATCACCTCTGTTAGACTTCTTTTCAAATGATCTGTCATTACTTCTATAATCTTTTCTTCTATTAGTACATCTTGTAGCAAAGTGTCCAATCTCTTTGCAATTAAAACAAACAAGTGGTAATTTACCTTTGTATTTACCTTTGCCTCTCTGCACTCTTCTGGCCATAAGTGCTTCAATTTGATCAAGATCATCTTCTTCACTTTCACTATCACTATCTTTTCTCATAGTGTTTTTATGACTTGATTTACTTATTCTCATATAAGTTTTGAATGCAGACTCTATATTTGGTAAGACACTATTATCAAAG
>MU224295.1:465513-478632 GCA_018584345.1 Thuja plicata | reverse complement strand
TAAAATGATAAATGGGGCCCATAGTCTAGGAAACCATTTTAGGGTGCATACATTTGCCCCTCTTTGACTAATGTGTGATCATTCTGGGAACACATGTAGTCAAAGAATGCAGTTGAAGTGTGAGATCTATTTGAGATCACAAAACAACATAGACATCAACACCGTTGTAAATAAGTAATTGACATGTCCGAGATAAGAATCTCAAGCAAGGTTTCCCCAAGCAGAGAAATTGATATGATGAATAAAGTTGAATAAAGGATTGAAATTTGATAGGTACTGCCCCTTGTGATCGAAATCAAAATGATATAGAGGAGAAACAAAAAATTGATAAACTTGATCAAATTGAACTAAAGATAAGGTTCTTGATGTAAGATGAAAGATATAAGGATCAAAGAGCCAAGGTAGACCATCAAGCATGAAAGATTATGCCCCAAGATTGAATTAGAAGAAAAAGAAATGGGGTGAAAACGTATGGAAGATAGAAATTTGGAAGAGGTGGAAAGAAATGGAGAGAAGAAAGAGAATTTTCCTTAAGAAAGAGAATGCCCCAAAATCAATAAATTATTTAAGATGGAAAATTTCAATTGAGATCACGACAGAAGATAAGGAAATGAAGATCAGAACGTAATCATAGTTGATTAAAAGTCCACAAGAAAGATGAAGGAAACCCTCTCAAACTCATAATGCAGGCTAAAAATGCAAACTAACATGAGTTCTAAGAATGCAACCTACATGAAAATGCAAAGTTGTACCTGCAATAGAGCAGCTGTAACATAGGACTTTGTGTTCATCATTCATGAGAGAATGTTAAGGAACTTATTTTCATCATTGGGCCATTATTAACAGACATCAAAAAATCACACAATCATCACTAGTCACAAGTGCAACTATGAAGACATGAATGTGATTTATATCGGTTTGGAATGTGGAAAGATTCTAACATAAGCATCAAAGACATAACGGTCAAGATGACTATGATGTTAGCTTACCCAATTTAATATAGCAAAACCACGCTCACATCAAGGCATAGAGGCCAGGATGACCAGCAAAACGGTTGTGCAAAAATAGTTAAGCATAAAGTAGGAAGCAAATAAAAACATGCCCCATGCCCCAAGTCCTCTAGCTATGCATCATGGAGAGACTTATTAGACAAGGACACTCAACATAAATCAATAATAGTCAGCACACAAAGAAAAGATCATGACATAGCTCAAGCATTAAGTGTTGTGTTTAAAAATTTAAGTGTGTTAACTAATACTTAGTTTGAGGATAAGGATCAAATGCTTGCAAGTAGGTAAGATCACATGAAAAAATTGGGAAGACCAAACTGATAAGTGTTGAAAAACACTCAATGTCAAGGGTTGTATTGAAAAATATAGTGAGGTGGTGTTGAAAAACACCATTTGTGAGGCGTCCTAAAGACTATCGCATCCAAGAGACCAAAGCTAACATAGTTATTCCCCCTAGACAAATACAAAGACCAATTCCAGACCAAGGCAACAAGGACAAGGCATGATGGAGAAAGGCTAAGTTTCACGGACACGCACTAAGAAAAAGGGGTGCAAAGGCCTCAATGAGCACTTGGTTCCAGGTTTTCACCACTTGGATTTTTTTTGAATTTTTTGAAAGAAGGAAAGCCTTTTAGATAATGTTCCTTGAAAGGATAAACCATGATATGCCAAGGATCCAAAATGATATGCTCAAAGATGTTGATAGGGAAAGGAAGATGAAAGAGAAAAAATGGAGGATAAGGTTTTATGCAAAGTGAGTGAGGTTGGAAGATAGGAGGAATAGACAAATGAGGAAAAATGATAGAAGGTAGAAGGATAGTGAATGGAAGGATTGTGAAAGGGTAGGAAAAAAAAAAGGAAAGATCAACATCAATACACACCTTGAAGGGTGGTGAGAGGATGGAGGAAAAATTCTCTCTTTGATCTTGGATTTCACCCCTCGGTGGGTGCCAAAAAATGTGTGCTAAAAATCTGTCACACTTCTATGAATCATTCCATTCAAGGTTGCTCAAGAATGAGGCCTCAAATATTGACTCATAGCTCTCTAGTCATGGAGTGCAAAAGTGTGTGATGAAGGCCCTCAGATTGACCTAGTTGTGCCTATGCAAGTACACCATGAAATGAGATATTCAATGGATGAAAATGAAATCTATTCTATCTGATAAAAATGCAATAAAGGAAAATAGTCTAAATGATAAGAATGCAAGATTATTCTATGAAAGGAGATATGCAAGCTTAATCTATGGAAGAAAATATGAATTTAATCTAATATGAATCTAATCTACATGAATAGACATGGATACAAGAATAAGACAAGAAGAGAGAAGTTGCAATATCCAAGCCAAAGTGCTCAAACTCTCTTCCAAAATTGCTTTCAAAACCTACAACATAACAATACATAAAAATTCTATATGAAAATGAGAAGGAGATATTTCCTTATATAGGAAAGTGAATGGTTGAAATTAAGAGGCAAAAGTAAATGAGCAACGGTGAAGATTAAATCTTGGTTGATCCATGTGCTCATTAAAGAAAAAATCCCACCACTTAGAAAGATGTGATAAAAAAGGATTTTTATTTAATTTATTTCCTTTTTCATCAAATAAAGTGCTTTAAGTGGGGATTTTTATTTATTTAATTAAAAGAGGGGTTTTCTTTTAATTAAATAAGATGAATTTTAAGGGAGATTAAATCTTTTAATTAAATAAAAATGATCAAAACTTAGGAAATATTGAATAATTGAATTAATTACGATTTGATCAAGGAAATTGATTTGAATTGAAAATGTTGCAAGGCATTGATTCAGGAATTTGATAAATTGATAAAATGATAAAAGGGGACCATAGTATAGGAAACCATTTTAGGGTGCATACATATCTAAGTAGTCACCTCTGCAATTTAAGTGCTTTGCACTGTGGTCTTTCCTAGTCGGGCTCTCCTCTAGCTTTCCTAGGGAAAGACTCTAAAAATAGCTCCTTTTCTTTCATGGGCTCACACTCTTGTCATATGTAGACACATGGAGTCTAGTCACTATTCCTCAAGGTCCATACAATTTGTATGATTTTAAAATGAGCTAGCTCTCCATTCTTTACAAACTATCTGGTTCAGACTAGCGATAGTGAAGATAACAAAATATTTACAATAAGTACTTAAAACTAAATAAAATGACTATGTAATGCCAAAAAAAATTCAAAGAAAATATAATCTAACATATGCATGGGTTACTGTGCCAAAACTAACCCATTAAAACCCTACTGTAATCAAGAACTTCAAAACTATACACAAATTCATCTAGTGGTCATTGCTTCCCAAAAACTATCTCCGTACACTGAATGTCTAACCTTGCCACAAGGTCAAGGTTCCCATTAAATAGGGTGGTCAAGTGGTTATCAATCGCTTACATCATCTTTTGGATGAATTTTCCAATCTTGCAAATGTTTTTGTAGCAACATTGTAAAGTTGCAAAGTTGCAAAATGCAACTTTTACAACTTTTCCTCATTTCTTGCAAACTATACAAAAATGTTTCAAATCTTCACTAAACTTCACCAAAGACATAAATAAGGGTTGAAACATAATTCCAACCTACCTTAGACCCTCTTGATCTCATGATTAAATCATCACCACACATATTCCAATTAGAAGGCTTTACAACTTCTTAGCCCTAATTGCACTTTCTAAAAGGTCCTAAGACTCAATCTGAACACATCCTTTCTCACCTATGCTATGGTTAAAATGATCTTAAGATTGAATCAAGCTTATCACAACCAAAAATTCCATAAGGAACACATACACAAATAAACTAACTAGATTTCCAAAAAAAGCTATGGGTGCTCCTGCACCATTCCCCCCTCTACACAAACACTAAGGAATGTGGGGAGATATTAGAGACAAATCAATGCCATACTTCTTGAAATGGGTTTCTTCCATCCATGTAGCCTCAAATTATGGCCTTTTATTCCACTATATGAGGTGTTCCATGTACACCTTGTGCCTAGTAAAATTCTTAACTCTAGTTTCCAAGATCTTGTCTACTTGAAGCTTGGCCTTGGGAGGTAAGACTTCAGTACATACATCCTCCAATACCTCCTTAAGTTTTTATGACTCGTATCAATCAGTGGTCCCTTTTACTTGATTAATTCAGATACATTTAACATTTTTCAAATATTTAAACCTTCAGGAAGCTCCACCATGTAAGCATTCTGGACATACTTATCCATCACCTTGCATGGTCCCACTCTCTACATTTTCAACTTCGTTGGCACTCCTTTCTGCAACCTAGATTTTTTGAAATGTACCATGACATAGTCACCTAATGAAAATTGTATATATTTTCTAGACATATCCACCTTAGATTTTATTTTATGAGTAGCCTCTGGGATTGTCTTCTTCACCTTCTCTTTTATCTCCTTCATTGTTTGAGTAAAATCCTCTGCATGACCACTTCTATGCTCCATAGCTCCTAGATCTTTGAGGTCACATGCACCCGTTGGATGCATTCCATATACTATATCAAAATTAATTCTTCTTGTTGTCGTATTCACACTCTCATAGTATTCATATTCAGCCTATGGAATGATCAAGTACCAAGTCTGACCATACTCCTTGGTTAGGCTTCTGAGAAGGTTACCTAAAACTTTATTGATCACTTTAGTTTGACCATCTATCTATGGATGGTAAGTTGAACCAAAACAAAAAGTATTTCCCAATCTGCTCCATAGAGTTTTCCAAAAGTGACTCATGAACTTAAGATCTCTGTTAGACACTATACTTAGGGGTACCCCATGTATTCTCACAATCTCCTTGAAAAAGAGATGAGCAATGTAGCTAGTATCATGAGTGGTCTTACAAGGAATTAAATGACTCATCATGCTAAATCTATCTACCACCACATAAATTCTATCCAACCCTATCTTGTTCTTGGGAAAACCCACCACAAAATCCATGCTAATGCACTCCCATGGTCTATTGGGAATGGGTAAGGGTTGATAAAAGCTTGCATTACTAGCTCCCCCTTTGGATTTCATAAAAACCATACATTTCTCTACATACCTTTTGACATCTCTTGGAAACTTGGGCTAATAGTTAAACCTCTATACAAACTCCATTGTTTTGTTGATAGCAAAATGTCCACTTAAGCTACCATTGTGCTTCTCCTAAATGAGATTTTCTCACATTGATCCTTTGGGAACACATAATGTATTTCCCTTAAACAATAGTCCACTCTGTAATGTATCCTCTAGAAATTGATTGTAGAAATGATTCTCAAAATCAGAACATACCTTATATGCTTTAGAGAAGTATTCATCTTCTCCATAGGGATCCTTGAAACTCTCTTTCCCAATGCTTTGAAATTCTACTTCCTACATTATTAGCATCCTTCTACTTAGTGCATCTGCCACCTTGTTCAACTATCCCATCTTATGCTTGATAGTGAATGTAAATGCTTGAAGATACTCCATCCACTTCAAGTTCCTATTACTTAGCTTTTGTTGTGTGTTGATGTGGCTAAGTGCCTGGTTATGTGTAAACACTATAAAGTCCTTGGTACCTGAGATAATGTCTCCACTTTCTAAGAGACTTCACTAGAGCATATAGTTCCATGTTATAAGTAGAGTAATTCTTCTTTTCTTCATTGAGGTTTTCACTAAAGAAAGCTATAGGTATGCCTTCTTGGCTTAGTACTCCTCCTACTGCAATGCCATTTTCTTTAGACTCCAATGTGAATAGCTTATCAAAAATAGGTAAGAGAAGGATGGGTTGTGTAGCCACTTGTTTCTTCAACTTCTCAAAACCATTTTATTCTTGAAGAGTCCACTTAAACTTAATATTTAGACCACCCTTGATGGTATCAAGCACTAGTGCACAAATTCCACTAATTTTTCTTATAAACTTTCTATAAAACTGAGCTAACACATGAAAGGTCCTTTCCTCTGCCCCTATGGTTGGTGTAGGCCAATTAAGAATAACTTCCACCTTGCTTGGTTCCATCTTCAATGACCCTTGGGATACTACATGGTAGTAATAACTGAGAGGGGGGGGGGGGGGGGGGGGGGGGGGNGTGGGGGTGAATCAGTGGCCTTAAAAGTTAATCCTTAAATCAACCCTTAAAACTTATAACCAAAAATTATGTCTCTAGTTATCTTCTCTCCTACAAGATGTATGCCTTGAAATACTTTTTTCAATTTTCTACTTGTCGGATTGCTTTGTAAATATCTCTTCTATATGATTACCGATAACTAGTTAACTCTTTACCGAAACATAGTAAATATTTAGAGTATACCAATCAATCCAGAATTGCATATGTGAAATGTAAAACTGTAAACTAATAAAACATAAACACATAACACATGGATTTTTAACATGAAAACCTTGTTAAGGGAAAAACCACTGGGACTGGTACCCCAAATTTTCACTCTTTTGAAGTGAGCCCTGTTAAGAGCCATCCCTATTAAAGATTACAAACACACTCTTAGGTGTGACCTTGTTAGAGGATTTAGAAATAGTTTTTCAACTAGTATCTGGCATCTAATGCTACCATCCTTGACCAAACACTCACTTGGCCTGTCAATAGTTATCGAGCATATCCAATGCTACTTTTGTGATCAAATTTTTTTATACTCCTTGGGATGTATCTCAATTGTAAAAGACTTTTAAGTCCTGCTTGGTTAAGAGGATTTGTGCTTCAATGGTTAAACTGAAACACTAATAATCTATTCATACATACAACTCAATTGTATATTTTCATATCTATTGTAAGTCCATTACCTCTCTGCTCAATATTATCATTTATACCTTTTCTCCACACTATTTTTCTCTATGATGCTTGTCTCACTATTAGTCGGTGTTTGCAGAATCTAGCTCTTCCTTTATCTTATTGATAAGGACTTAAAGAAGACTTTCTTCTCCTTCAAATTTTCTTTAGCATCTTTCCTCTTCTCTTATTCAACACACAAACCCATTTGTAATGAATTGGGTTTGTCTCTATATAGACATGATTTCCTCTTTTCTTGGCTTTCTTGATTCTTGGCGTGCTCCACAATTCTTGCCAATAGATTTAAAGAAAACTATTGATTTATCTCAAAGAGATCTTCTTTCCAACTAGACAAATTAGCTATAAATCAATTACATATCTTCGGCTTTATCTGGATGTTTAAAATAATGATAAGTATCTGTTAATTCTATCTTTAGCTTCTTGATAGTTAAGCATTTTGTCATTTTCTAAACTCTCTATTCTGTCGGCCAACACTTCAGTTAGTCATCGATGATAACTGACTATTCCATCAGTGTGACTTTAGTTATCATCAATATTTTCATCCTTTTCTTCTCTATCGGGCAACACTAAAATTCTTTCTATTGGATTACTCTATGTTTTTCTCATCGGGCAACACTGTAACTTTGCTCCATGGTAATGTTGTGAATTAGCTCATCGGGTAGCACTATGAATTTTCTCTTTTACTCTGACCATTGGTGTGCACTCTGTAGGTGTATGCAGTCACTTACTGAATACTTGACTTGTATGCATTACTGATAGCATAGCCTTGATTCATTGGTTCTTTGAAGTCTTTGGAAGTATTTCCATGACCATACAGATTATATCAAGTTGACATCAATGAAAATACAATACATTAACTAATTTAATGCCTTGCATGACCATAAACTTAACATATTCAAACATTCAATCAGTTACATGTCATGAATCTCTCCCTGTGGAATTGATGGAAACATACTACATTATCATACTATACTATTACTAATACAATATGAAATATATAGTTTCATCAAGCTTTTCTAATGTAACTCATACAAATGTCTGACTTTCGGTAAGCTCAAATAGATTTGATTTGATTCTTGCAGCTTTCTATCTGTCTTTAATCCCTTCATTGGATAGACGTAGAATATTTTTTTTTTCAATGTGATATTTTCTTCTTCTGTGTCAAACTCTCTCCCTTTGACTATTCTTCTTTCTTGTGATGTCTCTTGTCATCAATTCTCTTCTTTTGTGTTTACTCTCCCTTTCTTGTTACATTCTCCTTTTGGATACTTCGATGGATATCATCTCTCCCTAAGTTGATAATGGATATAATCTCTGTATGATAATGAGATATCTCTCTCCCTTTGACAACAATTCCAAACAAACATCTTTTTCAAACAAGTATTTGACAGTGATGCAAAATTAATCCTTTCTATCCATAATATATTCCTTGAATTTCCCAATCCATTGGTAATAAATCTGGTTCTCAGTGTAGATAAATACCTTGCTGTGTATAGATTTGTCTTTAAGTCCATCTTCTTTGCTTGCATCAATATGAATGATATTTTGATATTATGTAGGCTGATGCATCCTGCTAGCCAGCTTATAGACCAGTACACAAGGGTCTGACCCCTAGTCTCTTTCTCAAGTATTCAAATGCTTCCTTGGGCAGTGGCTTGGTGAAGATATTAGCCAATTGTTCCTTTGATTGCACATACTCAAGTATCACTTCCTTCTCCTAAACTTGTTCTCTCAAATAATGATAGTTGATGGAAATATGCTTTGTTTTAGCATGCATGAATGGATTCTTGGAAATGTTTATTGCACTTGTATTATCATAGTAGATAATTACTAGTTCTAAAATTTTCATATGCATACCTTCCAGTAATTGTTTGATCTATGCAATATTTGAGCAGTTTGCAACAAAAACAACATACTCTACCTCTATAGTAGACTGAGAGATGCATCCTTTCTTCTTTATGATCCATGTGAAAAAAATTTCACCCATAAAGAATGCTCCTCCAGTTGTGCTCTTCCAGTTCAAATTTCCCTTCTCTTCTATACCATAAGCCATATTCCTTAGTATTCTTCAGATGTCTTAGGATTATTTTCATAGCAATCATATGTGATTCTCTGAGATTATTAGAAAATCTAGCAACTATTCCTATTGCATGTGCAATATCTAGTCTAGTATGTACAACATACATGAGTTTTCCAATTATTGATCTATACAAAGTCTGATTTACCTTTGATGACTTGTCCTCCTTTGTCATCTTACATCTAATTGTCATTGGTGTTCCAACTAGTTTGGATTCTCTCATCTTGAATATTTTCAATACTTCTTTGATGTACTTGGATTGTGTGATGAAAATACCTTCATCTTGTTGCATGATTTGTAGGCCAAGAAAGAACTTGATCTCTCCAAACATAGACATCTCAAACTCTTTTCTCATCTCATTTGCAAATGATTTGCATAACATATAATTCCCTCCAAATATGATGTCATCAACAAATATCTCAGCAATCAAAATGTTAGCATCAGTATCTTCCTTCAAATAATAATTAATATTTTCACTAGTCCTTACAAATCCAATACTTATAAGATAGGAATGAAGTCTTTCATACTAGGCTCGGGGTGTTGTTTCAATCCATACAAGGCTTTGTATAGCCTATATACCATGTTTCTTTTGTCTGGATCAACATACCCTTCTGGTTTCTCAATGTATACCTCTTCTTCAAGTATTCCATGTAGGAATGCAGACTTGAAATCCATTTGATATACCTTGAATCCTTTATATGAAGCACAAGAAATCAATATTCTTACTCCTTCTAGCCTAGAAATGGGTGAAAATGTCTCTCCATAGTCAATCCCTTCTTCTTGTGCATACCACTTGCATACTAGTCTTGCTTTATTTCTTGTGACTTCTCCATTCTCATTCAGTTTATTCCTAAATATCCATTTTGTACCAATGACATTCTTGTCATCTGGTCTTGGTACAAGTGTCCATGTCTTTCTTTTCACTATCTTCTCAATCTCTTCATTCATAGCACTTATCTATTCATCATTATCTAGTGCAGCATTGACAGATTTGGGCTCATAATCACAAATAAGACATCTTGTATTTAGAGACTTACTTCTGGTTCTCATACCAACCTTTTTATCTCCTATGATCTCATATAGGTTCAGCTCTTTGTTTATCATCTTGATCATCATTTTGTTCTTCATTCTTTTCTCCATCACTTTGTGCATCATCTTGAGCAATATTATGATCATCAGTATTTGAAGCCTGATGCTTGGGTGCAATGATTTGTTGCTCAGGAGCTCTACATTGTTGGTCAGGTAGAATGTCAGGTTCCTCATTGTAAGTAAACCTATTCTACTCCTCTGGTTCTTTAGTGCTTTCCTTTTCATTCTTCTCTGCAAATTCATATATCTTTACATTTGCACTTTCAACAATTTTGTTAGAGGCTTTATTTAGACATTTATAAGCCTTTCTCTTGGTGGAATAACCTAGAAAGATTCCTTCATCACTCTTGGACTCAAATTTTCAAATTCTATCATCTTTTGAGATATAACATTGACTACCAAAATTTTTGAAGTAACTTACATTGGGTGTGTATCCATACCATAGCTCATAAGGTGTCTTCTTGGTGTCTTTCTTCAATTGTACTATGTTCAATGTGTAAACAACAGTACTGACAGCTCCCCTCCAGAAGATTTGGGTGATGCCTTTCTCTATCATTAGTGTCCTTGCGCAATCAACTATGGATCTGTTCCTTCTTTTAGCAATTCCATTTTGTTGTGGTGTTCTCAGTGCAGAGACATGTCTTCCGATTCCATGATCATTAAAAAAGTTAGTGAATTCATCTGAAATAAATTCCCCTCCTCTATCCGACCTTAATCATTTTAACTCCTTACCACCTTTCTTCTCAACCATTTCCTTATACCATTTAAACATCTTAAATGCTTCTAATTTTTCTTTTAGAAACACGACTGTTATCATTCTAGAGTAATCATCAACAAAGAGAATTAAAAATTTCTCCATAATAATTCTTTGTCCTAATAGGTCCACATAAATCAGTATGGACTAATTCTAGAATTGCATCAGATGTATGGATTTTGCTTTTAAAACTAGACTTTGTCATTTTACCATTTTGACAATTCTCACACATGATGTTGTCGTGCTTGGTCATCGTTGGTAAGTCTCTGACATTTCTCTTTTTTTCTGATCTTTATCATGTCAAAATTCACATGACACAGTCTTTTGTGCCACAACCATATGTCTTTGTTTGTAGCAATCAAACAAGTGGTGTCAGTATCATTCAGATAGAATAAGTTACCTTTTGTCTTCTCACCGGTACCAATCAGATTTTCTGATTTATTGAAGATCTTTGCCTTCTTATTTTCAAATGCTACTTTGTGACCTGAATTATTCAACTGAGCAACACTCAAAAGATTATAACTCAATCCATTTACCTAATAAGAATTTTCACATTTTATCTGGTTATTCATCATTATTGTTCCTCTACCTTCAACTGGACAATGTGTGTCATTACCCATTCTTACTGAATCACCTTTATAGTTGTTTATCACCAGTCATATGGCAAGTGCAGCCACTATCTATGATCTAGACATCATGTTTAATAGCTTTAGATATGAGGGTTGTTTCTATATACCTTTCTTCATTATCATATGAATCATCCTTTACGGCCACAAACACCATCTCGATGTCTTCATCAGATTCGGTGTCAATATCATCATCTTTGCATTTTTCTTGGTAACTGGCCTTCTTTCCTTTGTCCTTGTAGTCTCAGGAATTTCTTTTTTTCTGATTGTCAGTAGCCTCTGTAATCACCTCTGTCACACTTCTTTTCAATTGACCTATCATTACTTCTATCATCTTTTCTTCTGTTAGGACATCTTGCAGAAAAGTGTCCAATCTCTTTACAATTAAAACAAACAAATGGTAATTTACCTTTGTATTTACCTTTTCCTCTTTGCATTCTTCTAGCCATAAGTGCTTCAATTTCATCAAGATCATCTTCTTCACTTTCACTATCACTATCTTTTCTCATAGTGTTTTTATGACTTGATTTACTTATTCTCATAGAAGTTTTGAATGCAGACTCTATGTTTGGTAAGACACTATTATGAAAGTTATTCATCTCAAATGAAATTAGTTTTCCAATCAAACTGTTTAGAGTAACATTTCTATTTTCTACTACTCTCATTTCTTGAAAGGAAGATACTCTAATAGCATAAGTAGGCAGTAAGGTTCTTAGACTTTTACTTACAACTCTATCTTCTTCTAGTACACCTCCAACTGCTCAGATAGCATTGAATACCTCTTTAATTCTTGTTTTGTACTGAGTGATGTTTTCACCTTCTTTCATTTTGAGATCATCAAAATTTCCTCTAAGGCTTTCTGCCTTGGCTCTCAAAACTTTTTTGTCACCACCATGTACAAGCATCAATTTGTCCCACATCTGCTTTGTTGTCTTGCAGGTTTTGACATCTTCAAATTCAGCATCAGAGAGTGAGGAAGAAAGCTATATCATCATGCTATTGTTCTCATACTTCTCTCTTAATTGTTCAACTATTGGTGCTCCTATAGGAAACACATATTCAGCATCTAAGTATTGATCAACATCATTACCAATACCTGATAAGTGGAGTCTTATTCTACTCTGCCATGAAGAAAAATTATGTTTTTTCATCCTGGGCACATCTCATCTACTCACCTTGTGATCTTTGACTTAGTTCTTGAAACCTTCCTTCTAAGCACAAAATCTCTGACACCAATTTTTAGTAATAACTAAGAGGGGGGTGAATCAGTGGCCTTAAAAATTAATCTTTAAATCAACCCTTAAAACTTATAACCACAAATGATGTCTCTAGTTATCTTCTATCCTATAAGATGTATGCCTTGAAATACTTTTGCCAATTTTCTACTTGTTGGATTGCTTTGTAAATATCTCTTTTGTATGATTACCGATAAGCAGTTAACTATATACCGAAACATAGTAAATATGCAGAGTATACTGATCAATCCATAATTGCATTTGTGAAATGTAAAATAGTAAAGTAATAAAACATAAACACATAATACATGGATTTTTAACGTGGAAATCCTGTTAAGGGAAAAACCACTGGGACCGGTACCCCAAATTTTCACTCTTCTGAAGTGATCCCTGTTAAGAGCCAACCCTGCTAAAGGTTAAAAATACACTATTAGGTGTGACCTTGTTAGAGGATTTAGAAATAGTTTGTCAACTAGTATCTGGCATCTAATGCTACCATCCTTGATCAAACACTCACTTGGCCTATCAATAGGTATTGGGCATATCCAATGCTACTT
>MU224295.1:439443-457515 GCA_018584345.1 Thuja plicata | reverse complement strand
GATTTTTATTTAATTTATTTCCTTTTTCATCAAATAAAGTGCTTTAAGTGGGGATTTTTATTTATTTAATTAAAAGAGGGGTTTTCTTTATAATTAAATAAATTGGAAGAATTTTATTTAATTAAATGAAAGGAATTTAATTTAATTAAATAAGATGAATTTAATTTAATTAAAAGGGAGAAATTTAATTTAATTAAATAAGATGAATTTTATTTAATTGAAAGGGAGATTAAATCTTTTAATTAAACAAAAATGATCAAACCTTAGGAAATATTGAAATAATTGAATTAATTACAATTTGATCAAGGAAATTGATTTGAATTGAAAATGATGCAAAGCATTGATTTAGGAATTTGATAAATTGATAAAATGATAAATGGGGCCCACAGTCTAGGTGACCATTTTAGGGTGCATACATTTGCCCCTCTTTGACTAATGTGTGATCATTCTGGGAACATATGTAGTCAAAGAATGCAGTTGAAGTGTGAGATTGATTTGGGATCACAAAACAACACAGACATCAAATGGAAGATAGAAGTTTGGAAGAGGTGGAAAGAAATGGAGAGAAGAAAGAGAATTTGCCTTAAGAAAGAGAATGCCCAAAAATTAATCAAGTATTTAAGATAGAAAATTTTGATTGAGATCATGAAAGAAGATAAGGAAATGAAGTTCAAAACATGACCACAGTTGATTAAAAGTCCACAAGAAAGATGAAGGAAAACCCTCGCAAACTCATAATGCAACCTAAAAATGCAAACTAACATGAAGTCTAACAATGCAAGCTACATGAAAATGAAAAGGTGTACTTGCAATAGGGCAACTGTAACATAAGACTTTGTGTTCATCGTTCATTAGAGAATGTTAAGGAACTTATTTTCATCATTGGGCCATTATTAACGGACATCAAAAAATCACACAATTATCACTCGTCACAAGTGCAACTATGAAGATATGAATGTGATTGATATCGGATTGGAATGTGGAAAGATTCTAAAATAAGCATCAAAGACATAAAGGTCAAGATTATTATGATGTTAGCTTACCCAATTTAATATAGCAAAGCCATGCTCGCATCAAGGCATAGAGGCCAGGATGACCAGCAAAATGGTTGTGCAAAAATAGTGAAGCATAAAGAAGGAAGCAAATAAAAACATGTTCCATACCCCAAGTCCTCTAGCTATGCATTATGGAGAGACTTATGAGACAAAGCCACTCAACAAAAATAAATAAGAGTCACACAAAGAAAAGATCATGACATAGCTCAAGCATTAAGTGTTGTGTTTAAAAATTTAAGTGTGTTAACTGATATTGAGTTCTGAGGATAAGGATTGAATGCTTGCAAGCAGGTAAGACCACATGACAAAACAGGGTACAACCAAACTGATAAGTGTTAAAAAATACTTGATGTCAGGGGTTGTATTGAAAAATACAGTTGAGGTGGTGTTGAAAAACACCATTTGTGAGATGTCCTAAAGACTAATGCAACCAAGAGACCAAAGCTAACACAGTTATGCCCCCTAGACAAAGACAAAGACCAATTTCAGACCAAGGCAACAAGAGCATGACATGATGGAGAAAGGCTAAGTGTCATAGACACGCACTAAGAAATAGGGGTGCAAAGGCCTCAAGTAGCGCCCGTTTCTAGGTTTTCACCACTTGAATTTTATTGCAATTTTTTCATTTTTTCTTTTTTTTTTCTTCTCTTTTTTCAGGAATTTTTATAATTTTTTTGAATTTTTTCTACCAAGGCACCTATTTCTAGGTTTTCACCAAGGCACTTTTTTTATTGTTTTAAATTTTTTGTATTTTTGGAATATATAATTTTTTTGGAGATACATCAAAGTGCCTATTGCTAGGTTTTCACTAAGATGATCATTTTTTCAGGACATTTTCTAATTTTTATAAGTTTTGACAATATATCCTTTTTTAGAATTTTTTAGGATCAATAATATGTACAAAAGGATGCCCCCAGACAGAATGGGCATCATGGATAGTACTTTTTCAGGTGCAAGACATTGATAGGATCAGGGAGTTGTTCTCCCTCCTCTATAGATAGTAAATAAGCACTTGTCCCAAAAATGTTGTAATGATGTAAGGTCCAAGCCAATTAGGTTCAAATTTTCTCTTTTGATCTCTATGTTGTTGATTCTTAGGATTTTCACGTAGGACAAGATCTCCCACTTGGAATTCTCTAGGGTGAACCTTTTTTTTGAAGGCTTTGGACATGCACTTTTGATAGACCCTCATATGGTCAAATGATGCTTGACATTTTTCATCTAGAAGTTCTAACTCTTGAAGTTTCATGGCACGGTAGTCTTCATCTGTAACTAGACCATGGAGAGAAACTCGAAGTGAAGGAATCTCAACCTCCAAAGGTAACACTACTTCAGTGCCATATGCAAGGGAAAAAGTCATAACCCCAGTAGGAGTATGAATACTCATTTTATAGGCCCACAAGGATGGATTTATCTATAAATGCCAATCTCTACCATTCTTATAGGTTGTTCTATGTAAAATTTTAAGAATGGTTTTTTTTGATGCCTCGGCTTGACCATTTCCTTGCGGGAAGTAAATGGAGAACCAATGTTGTTTAATCTTGAATTTCTTGCAGAGTTGTTTAAGGTCCTTATTTTTAAACTGGCCTCCGTTGTCAGTGATAATCTCGAAAGGCACTCCATATCAACAGATGATATGGTTCAGAATGAATAGAGAGACTGTCTTGCCTAAGGCAATGGAAAGTGGGACAAATTCTTCCCATTTAGTGAAGTAATCAGTAGTAGTGATGATAAACTTGTGTCAACCTGATGAGTTGGGGTGAATCTACCCAACAAGATCAAAGGCCCAGTGCTAAAATGGCCAATGAGATATAGAAGGAATGAGCTCCCTTCCTGGAGCATGTATCAGGTTACCATGTTTTTGACACTTTTCACATGACTTTGCAAAATCTACTGCATCAATCTGCATCGTGGGCCAATAGTACCCAACCCTAAGAAACCTTCGGGCCATGGAAAGACCATTGGAATGTCCCCCATAGATGCCCTCATGAATGTCAACTAACGCTTGGTCAGATTCTTCCTTTTCTAAGCATCTAAGAAGAGTTCCATCTAGATCCCTCCTATGTAAATCACCAGCAATAAGGGAATGGCGAGGGGCATTTTGGGTAAGGTTTCTGTGTTTCGATCGATTAAAGTTTTTAGGTATAATGCCATCATGAAGATATGAGTAAATGGCACCATAATGGGATGACTCATGGCCAACAAGGGTACAAATGACATGGCTTTCTTGGGAGTCAAAGATATGGTGATGTAGCTCTTCCATTAGGAATTCAAACCTGGATTCATGTTGATCTAGCTGAAGGAGTGAAGAAAGTGTAGCCATGGCATCAGCTGCTTTGTTTTTTGCTCTAGGGATTTGCTGAAATGTGACAAATGTGAAGTAGTGTTTCAAGGAAACAACCATCTTCTTGTAAGGTACCATTTTCTCATGTTTTGTTTGATATTCATCATTAACTTGGTTGATTATCAGCTGTGAATCCCCATAGATGTGTAACTTTGTGATTCTCCATTCTATGGCCATCTTAAGTCCATTTGTTAAAGCTTCATACTCAACAATGTTGTTTGTACATGGGAACAATAACTTGTAAGATTTAGGAATCATGTACCCATGAGGAGAATCAAACAACACACTAGCTCCTGAACTATTTTGCATAAAATATCCATCAAAGAACATCCTCCATGTTCTTTCAGTCATGTACATGAGGTTCTCATCTGGGAAATCAACTTGAATAGGTGCATTATCTTGTAATGGGAAATCAGCCAATTAATCTACTATGGCTTGTCCTTTGATTGCTTTACATTCAATGTACTCTATGTCAAACTCTGAAAGTATCATCATCCATTTATCAAGTCTACCTATGAAGGCAGCCTTACTTAGAAAGTATTTGAGTGTATCTATTTTTTCTATGGGGTGTATAGTTTGTGCAAGCATGTAATGTTGAAACTTTTGGGAAGCAAACACAATTGCAAGGCAAGATTTCTCAATGCTAATGTAGTTAACCTCATATGCAACAAGAGTACAGCTAATGTAGTATATTGCTCTATCTTTCCCATTTTCATCAAGTTGTGCTAGTAATACCCCCAAGGAAGATTCTGTCGCTGAAATGTATAGAATAAGTGGTTTCCCTGAGATAGGAGGCATTAAAATAGGAGGATTTACCAAGTACTTCTTGATTTGATCTATGCTCTTTTGACAATCCTCATTCCAAACACACTTGACTCCCTTGTGTAAGTTCTTGTTGAAGGGTTGAGCTCTATCTGCCAGTTGTGAAATGAATCTCCTTATAGATTGAAGATGTCCCTGAAGAATCCTCATTTGACTATTGTTTTTAGGAGGTGGCATAGCTATGATTGCTTGAACTTTTTCAGGGTCCACCTCTATTCCTTTTGCTGAAATGATAAAACCAAGTAATTTTCTAGAGGTGACTTCAAATTTATACTTTTTAGGATTTAACCTTAGTTGAAATTGTTCCATGTGATCTAGAATGACTTCCAAATCATCTAAGTGTGTATCTCTTTGTTTAGACTTGGCCAAGGTGTCATCCATATAATCTTCCATGTTTTTGTGCATGATGTCATGGAAAATAGTTGTCATAGCTCATTGATAGGTAGATCCTACATTTTTTAATCCAAAATGCATAGTGTTCCAACAATAGGTACCCCATGCACAAGTGAATGCAGTCTTTTCTTGATCCTTAGGAGCTATCTTAATCTGATTGTACCCAGAAAAACCATCCATCAAGGAGTAAATCTCATAACCCGTAGTCATATTCACTATCATGTCTATATTGGGAAGTGGAAATTCATCCTTTGGGCATGCTCTATTGAGATCTCTAAAATCTATGCAAACTTGAATGGATTTGTCATGTTTGAAAATTGGTACTATGTTTGGTATCCATTCAGCATAGGCAATAGCTCTTATGAATTTTTCACCAAGGAGTTTCTCCAATTTTTCTTTGACTAGAAGAGCTATGTGAGGATGCATCTTCCTCAATTTCTGTTTAACTAGTTTGACATTTGGATCTATAGATAAGTGATGCATGATAAGATTAATGTCCAAACCTGGCATATCTAAATAAGTCCATGCAAAATTGATCTTCTTTTTATGTAAGAGCTTAGTGTAAGCTTCTTTTTCTTGAGGTGAAAAGGACTCAGCCAAGTGTACTATTTGTAGAGCCTCATCTGTACCCAAATTGACTGCTTGTGTTGGTTCAATAAGCACTAAAGATTGATCTTGAAAATAGCTGGGGAGATGATCAAGTACCTCATCCTTAGGTGCCTCCGAGAGGTTTTCACCCTTGGATACATCATTTATTTTTATTTTTTTGGTTCTGACACTGCCACATAGTGGTTTTTGCCATCAAAACACCTATTCTTCTTATTTTCTTTTCTTTTTATGTTTTGACTAAGGTACTTGATGTCTGGCTCATTCATACTAGTATATGGTTCACTAGTAGAAGAGACTATAGGTTCAATGGCATTTAGATAACAAGCTATCTCATAATAATTTTGGAATGTTAAAAGCTCAAGTTCTTGATAGCGTTGGGACCAATCAATGGGGTCAGGATGAACAAGGGATAATTCAATTACCGGCTCAAGGTTATAAATATGGATGATATTATCACTGGTGACTGAAGAGTCAGAGTCTATCAAGTAACCCTCTAAGCTACCCAAATCAAGATTCATCCTAACAAGTGAAGAATCATCCACTAAGGCAACATGTGGGTTCAAAACCTCTAATCCTACATGTGACTCATTGGCTACCTTGAGTTGAGAAATAAAAGTGTGAATAACATAAATATCTCTATCAACTGTGGAGGACTCTGAAAAAGAGTCTCATTCATACTCATTAGAACTTGTATCTAAACTACGACTAGGATGCTTACACCATGAAGGTTTGGGACATCTTGATGTAGAAGGTCTAGTTTAATCAAAAGTAGCACTTTCTCTTTCCATTAAATGAACAAGATTCTTTCTTTGACGTTCTCTCAAAGGATCCTCTATATCTGATTCTTGTTCTAAATTTGCAACTGATGCATGGGTGACTGAAATATCTGAATCTCCCTAAAGGAGAGTAGTAGAAGGAACCCAATTCTCACACATATCCTGCTGATTTGTCAAATTAGGTACATACTTTGGTTCATCATCACTATCCAAATTTTCAAAGAGAGGATTAGTACACTTGTTGTAATTTTCAAATCCTAGGCCAACTGGCTTCTTGGACTTGCATCCAAATTCAGCATGATCAAGAGGTTCAGACCTAGCATCCAAATTGTGATTAAGAGGACCATACCCAGAATAGCCCATCTTTTTGACAAAGGTATACCCTCTTCCATAAGTCCTAGGAGAAGGAGAGAAGTTCTCATTGTACATATATTTTTCTTCTTTGTAGATCCAATCTCTAACATTTTTTTCTCTTTCTCATCTTGAATAGGCACTTATGCTTCTACAAATTTTCCAAATAAATTCATAGCTGAAGAGGAAGGATTATTTTATTTTGAAGGTTTTCCATAAGACTGAGGTGAAACTGGTAATGTTGTGAGGGAGTTGAGTTGATACCCCCCCATACCAAGGTCTATTGACTTAAGCTTGTCTTTGCATTCAGCTAAGGTAACATCAAAATTTCTGCTTCTCTATTGAGGGGAACATGAGCCCCTACTAAAATTGAATTAACAGATAAAGTGTTATCTTCAGGTATACAAATCTCTATTCCATTGTAGGGGAACTTAACACATTGATGGTAGGTAGATGTCACTGCTTGCATATCATATATCCATGGTCTACCAAGTAAGATATTATACACAAGGGGTCCAACATCAACTATTTGAAATACATTTTCTTTTTCAACAGGGCCAATCCTAACAAGAAGGATGGCCAACCCCTTGGAAATTCTTTCTACCTCATCATAGGCTTTGATAGTAATCCTTTTTCTGGTATCTATAACTTTCTCAGAATAACCCAATTCTTTCAAAAGACTAAAAGAACAAATATTAAGCCTAGCACCCCCATCTATCAACATGCACCTAACACAGGTGTGATGGATCATAAACTCAATATGAAGGGCAAGATTGTGTGAATGGATCAAAGCTTTATCATCATCTTCTGAAAATTAAAGGAAATGAGGGGTAGCAATGTGATTAACCATATTCTAGAATTGATCAATATCTAAGTTGTTGGGGACATTTTTCATGCACAAAGCATCCTCAAGGATTTGTTTATGTCTCGGGGACAACTGTAAGAGCTCAAAGTTCAAAATCTGAGTGGGGGTTCTTTGCAACTGATCAACAAGACTATAGTTTGACTTAGGATTAACAGCTGGCTTCAAGGTGACAGGCTTGGATGTCACTTTCTTAGTTTTACTTGATTGGCTTGAAGTGGGTCCTGTAATGCCAATAGGACCTTGACTTTGGGTAACAACATTAAGGGCTTGAGATGACCGTCTAGAGTTGGGACCCCTTAGAAGCACAACAGGTTCTTTGTCAAAAATAGGAGGAGATTCTTCTTCTAGATCATAACCATAAGGATCTCTATCACTCATCATATTAACATTTTCTTCAGCAACTTCAAGCATATTGATAACATTCTCCACATTTGTGTAAGCATAATTGATCTCAGCTTTGTTATTCTTAACTTTAGAGGTTTCCCCCTTTTCATATTTGGGAAAAGGTTCCTTGAATGCTTTATGATCGACATCGGTGCTCAATCCATATATTGTAATTTTTTTACTCTCAATGAGATCTTGAATGATATGCTTGAGTCTCCAGCAGTTCTCAACACCATATCCAATACCATTATGAAATATGCAATAGGATTTTTCCTTCCACCAATGTGGTTTAACTTTAGGTATGCAAAAATTTGTAGTGTCATGAGGATGTGCCAGATTGTTATCAATAAGTTTCTTTAAAATTTTCTCATATGACTCACCAAGTTTTACGAATTGACACTTTTCTCTCTTAGGCTTACCTTGGTAGCTTGGCTTACTTTCTTGTTGATTGGATGTATTGAGCTTCACAACTTGAAAATTATTAGATAAATGAAGCACAAGTTGATCTTTAGGTTGGGAGGAATCCACAACTCCATCATTAACCACTTGTTTGTTCGTATTCCAATATTGGTTCTTCCCTTTATCCTTGTTAGAGTTTTTGTTTTGACCATTGTTGTTGTTACTTCCATGTTTGGTCAAAATTCCTTCTTCTCTCAAAATATCCTCAAATCTACATGCAGTTTCAACCATGGTGTCAAATGAATCAAAAACCATTTTCTTAACTTCATACTGCATTTCGGGGACCAAATTACTAACAAAAATGTCAATCTTTTCATTGTCAGGAATAGTTCTAGGATAGCAAGAGCATTTTCATCTCCACCTTTGCAAGAAAGTAACAAAGGATTCTCCTTGATTCTGCTTTAAGCTACATAAGTCCAACAAAGTGATAGATCTTGAAACATTGTATGCAAAGTGTTGAATAAATCTATGAACAAGCTCTTTGAAGGTCTTAACAGGTGGAGTTATCTTAGTAAACCATTTGATTTCTTGTCCCTTAAGGCTTTGTGTGAATAACCTAATGAGATAAGAGTCATCTTGATGGAACTCAAAACTTGTGGTATAAAACTAGTGCACATGATCATTGGGATCTCCACTCCCATCATATTTGTCATATTGAGGAATTTCAACCTTTCTAGGAAATTCTTTCATGTCAACACTCTTATCAAAAGGATTAGGACAAATTGATTCCAATGAGAAAGAATTCTTAGGTACGGACATCTGATCTATTGTTCTTTGCATTGCATCAAGCTTCTCCTCTTGGGATGGACCTTGCTTCTTAATCTTTCTATCCATATCAAAGTTATAAGGGACTCTAGAACCCTTGTTGATTAGGCTCTCTAGGAACTTATCCTTGTTTTTCTCCACATATTTCTCCACATACTGTTGAAAAATTGGCTCTTGTTGCATTTGCATAAAGTCTTGGGAGGTGCGATCAAAGTTTGAGCTACTACCCCCATATTATGAACCATAATGAATAGGCTGTGAAGGTGGCCTTGAGTTCATAGGAGGTGTTTGTCTTCTATAATGATCATGTCTTGAAACTCTTCTTCCTCTAGGGCTAGGAGATTGTGATGGTTATCTTGAATGTCCCCTACTTCATGGAGTCCTAGGAGGAGTGGATGGAGGAGAATTGTTTCCACCACTAACATTCATATTATTGAATGGATCATTGAGTTGTTGAGCCAAGAGCCTATCTCTCTCTTCTTGGAAGGTTTTTCTTTCCATCTCCATCAAAGTTTGTTTCTCCATCTCTAGGCTTCTAATTTGTTCTTCCTTATGAGCTTATTCATCTTGGAATGCTTTCTTTTCACACTCAATCGGCCTCTTGATTCTATCACTCATGTAAATGGTAGGTGAGCTTGGCCTTGAATTTTGAAACAAGTTATTGGTGTAAGTTGTATTTATGTGAGCATCATAAGGTTCTCCATGTTGGCTTTCATTTTGCGATTGGTTATCTTGAGAAGCATGTCTCTTACCTCTCTCTCTCTCTCTCTCTCTCTCTCTCTCTCTTAGCCCTTTGGTGTGCATCTAGATATCTTGTTGAAATAAGGGGTGAGTCCGGTCTGCTACCATGAGAGGAACGACTGAATGAAACAACATCTCTACTCTTTGCAAACATATCCTCATAACGTTTATCTCTGGCTTACTCCTCTCTCTGAGTCATTGTGTTACTCATATCCATAGACGAGTGAGAAGATGCTAAGGGGATGCCCAACTCACTAAGATGACTCTTGGAATCAAACCACACTTCTAAAGTATTCCTAGGCGATTGATCAAATATGGGTTTGTTTCCCTTATGTCTTTGGTGAGTTTGAACTAGGGGTAATTGGTTAAAAACCACTTGAGGTCATTTTCCTTGATTTATGTGATATCTTCTTGTAACTGGCATGAAAGAAAAGGTACTAGCTGATAGGATTAACCTAAGAAACATTTGTACCAAAATAGGATAGCAAAAGCATTAAATTGTCCAAAAGGAGGTGATAAGATAGAAAATTGCAAAGAGGCATAAGCCAACACTGCCATAGAGGTGCCCAATTAATTTTGGTGAATACCCTAGCACATTATGGATCAGGAGGATGGTCTTACCCAAATTAATTGAGATTGAAATTGAAATTGTATGAAAGTGGATGGACAAGAGATTGCCAAAACTCTCCAAGTGTGTTATCAAAGAATCTAAAGGTTTATCTTTTCAACAAGGACGGTTTCTAGATCACCAAGCTTCCAAGCAAGGTTGCTTGTGAAATCAAATATTGCTAATCCAAGAGGTCAAAATGCAAGAATCCTAAGCTAAACAAGCTTCTAGTAGCAGGGTAAGTAATCCAATCTAATCTGGATCAACCTAGAAAAATAAAAATGATAGGACAGTAAGTTAAATAGGCTCAAAAATGATAGCAAACAGCTCACTGACAGGCAGTTTCACGCGAGGAAATGCTTTCTTGTGCAAGGATGTGCACAGGACCATGTGAAAAAATGCTCAAATGTGAAAGAAAAGACCAGACTGGTGTGACAGGAAACAACAAACTGACAGCAAGTTCAAAAAATATCACGCGAGGATTCTCAGATGGCCGCGCGATGAAATGCAGCGAACGACATGAAGAAACAATTTTCTCACACAAGGAAAGGACATAGAACTTAGTTTTTGATTGTTTTAAATAACCAAATAGATGCATTAATAGATTTTATCATGAATCAGGCACATAAGATAGAAAATAGGGAGTTCAAGAAATCAATGTCTTCAAACAATGAGCAAGGGACAAAGCGACCTTGCACATGAATCATGCATAGTGTCATAGTATTTGTACTCCATAAGAATGCTACTTGTGTATGTTCTCAAAATGTTTTCCAACCACACACATAGTCCTAGAAAATAAAAAGTTGGTTGTACTATGGTTCTTAGTAATGGCTTGACTCTACAACTTTTGCAATCTCAAGTGGGTGAAATCCAATCCTGGTGCACCGAGGTTTTGACACAGTCCAAAAATTTAATCAATCAGGAACTGCTAAGGAGATCTGACAACCCACAAGAAACTACACCTGTGGTGATTTCTTCCACAAGGACATTTATATAGCGGTTGTTGCTACCATGGCGAAAATGGCTATTACCGCTTGAGGTTACATCTACATGGTTTACCCAATAAAGGGAATATCCACTATGGTTAACCCTCTCTAACAAGGAAGACTCACAATATGGACCACATGGGGACTTAGTTTGGATTCAAGGGTTCCAAGTTTTTGATTCTCCCAAAAGGGAAAAGAGCATAATCCTCTAGCCTCTTCACCTTACCAAAACATAGCAAACAAGATTAATTGACCCACTAATTTGAAATCACCTCATTCAAGGTTCACACAACAACAAATGACACCAATCTCCCCAAAGAGAGAAAGTATCGCCAAAAGTTGAAGCCTAAACCAAGTTGACCAATGAGATAAAAACAAATCCTTCCCTACCTACAAGGGGATCTATTATCAAGAAGATCTTTGCATGTAAGACAAGAGAATGAGGCCCACTCTCTCAAGATCACCACAAATAGTTTTCAATAGGGCCTAATTACTATGTGAAACATATATGCAAGAAAGCAATTCTAGGTCTAGTTTTAGAGCACCAATTGGAAATGTGATCTATGAAAGCAAGAAACACTCAAGCTAAACACATGAGATGTTCATTTTATTCCCAAAATCCAAATGTTATAGAGAACAAAAAAATACCTCAAATCCAATGCAACACGAATCATTTTTTTGTTTATTCAAGCAAGTCCAAATCAGCAACAACAAATCACAAACCACCAGAAACAGTAAACATTAGTGGTTAGCAACAATAATAGAGATATATAAATATAGCAATGAAAAATAGATCTCTAGTGTGAAATCTCTCACGAAGGTTCTCAGAGTGCCACGTAAAGATTCATAGATAGCTACGTGAATATTCATAGAATCTCACGCGAAGAAACACACAAAAAGAAATAAAATGTAGAAAATAGTAAACAGTAACAGATCACAGAGCCTGGTGTTGAATGTCACACAAAGATCCACATAGAGCCACACAAAAATTTACATAGAACTGTGTGACAAAACACAAAATCCAGCAAAAGTTTGCCTGAAAACCTACAAAACATCGTGCGAGATTTCCTTGCAGAAAAAAAAGCAAGTGCAAAAAAGACAGAAAATACAAAAATCCAAAAATAAATGATGAAAAAAAGCTAAAGTGATAGAAAACAAATCTTCTGCCCCACGGTGGGCACCAAAAATGTGTGCTAAAATGTTGACACACTTCTATGGGTCATTCCATCCAAGGTTGCTCAAGGATTAGGCCTCAAATATCGACTCATAGCTCCCTAGTCATGGAGTGCAAAGGTTTGTAATGGAGGCCCTCAGATTGACCTAGTTGTGCCCATACAAGTACACCATGAAATGAGAGATTCAATGCATGAAAATGAAATCTATTCTATATGATAACAATGCATAAAAGAAAATTAATCTAAATGATAACAATGCATGATTATTCTATGAAAGGAAATATGGATTTAATCTAATATGAATCTAATCTACATGAATAGCCATGGATGCAAGAAGAAGACAAGAAGAGAGAAGTTGCAATATCCAAGCCAAAGTGCTCAAATTCTCCTGCAAAATTGCTCTCCAAACCTATAGCATAACAATACTATGAAAAAGATGATATGAATGAGGAGAGGTCTCCTTTTAAAGGAAAGTGAACGGTTGAGATTAAGAGGCAAAAATCAAAGGCTATGATTAAGAGGCAAAAATCTACCACTTAGGAGGGTATGAAGAAAAAGAGATTTTTATTTAATTTATTTCCTTTTTCATCAAATAAAGTGCTTTAAGTGGGGATTTTTATTTATTTAATTAAAAGAGGGGTTTTCTTTATAATTAAATAAATTGGAAGAATTTTTTTTAATTAAATGAAAGGAATTTAATTTAATTAAATAAGATGAATTTTATTTAATTAAAAGGGAGAAATTTAATTTAATTAAATAAGATGAATTTTATTTAATTAAAAGGGAGATTAAATCTTTTAATTAAATAAAAATGATCAAACCTTAGGAAATATTGAAATAATTGAATTAATTACAATTTGATCAAGGAAATTGATTTGAATTGAAAATGTTGGAAAACATTGATTCAGGAATTTGATAAATTGATAAAATGATAAATGGGGCCCACAGTCTAGGCGACCATTTTAGGGTACATACATTTGCCCCTCTTTGACTAATGTGTGATCATTCTGGGAACACATGCAGTCAAAGAATGCAGTTGAAGTGTGAGATTGATTTGGGATCACAAAACAACACAGACATCAAATGGAAGATAGAAGTTTGGAAGAGGTGGAAAGAAATGGAGAGAAGAAAGAGAATTTGCCTTAAGAAAGAGAATGCCCCAAAATTAATCAAATATTTAAGATAGCAAATTTTGATTGAGATCACGAAAGAAGATAAGGAAATGAAGATCAAAACATGACCACAGTTGATTAAAAGTCCACAAGAAAGATGAAGGAAAACCCTCGCAATCTCATAATGCAGCCTAAAAATGCAAACTAACATGAAGTCTAACAATGCAAGCTACATGAAAATGCAAAGGTGTACTTGCAATAGGGAAAATGTAAGATAGGACTTTGTGTTCATCATTCATTAGAGAATGTTAAGGAACTTATTTTCATCATTGGGCCATTATTAAAGAACATCTGAAAATCACACAATCATCACTAGTCACAAGTGCAACTATGAAGATATGAATGTGTTTGATATTGGTTTGTAAGGTTAAAGAATTCAGAGAATCATATTATTGGTGATAGAAATAAAGGTGTTTATAATAGAGGAAGAATTGCTAGGAATGGCATTTGTTTGATTTTTAAGATTGAGCCTAAGGATGTTGATGAAGCATGAAAAGATGAAATATGGGTTAAAGTTATGGAAGAAGAGTTGGAACATATTGAGAAAAAAATACATGGATTATTGTTTTCAGACCTATGAACAAGAATGTGATCTGTTCTAAATGGGTGTTTAGAAACAAATTGAATAAATATGGTGAAGTGGTTTGGAACAAAGTTAGACTTGTTTGTAAAGGATATTCACAGATGGAAGGTATTGATTTTGAGGAGGCCTTTTCTCCTATTGCTATAATTCAAGTTGTTAGAATGTTTCTTGCATATTCTACTTTAAAAAATTTTAAGGTATATCAAATGGATGTTAAGTCTACATTCTCGAATGAAGAGTTGTAAGAAGTCTACATTGAGTATCTTGATGGTTTTCCTTTGACCGATGAAGATGACATGGTTTTCTGATTGAAGAAAGAATTACATGGATCAAAACAAGCCCCTAGAGCCTACTATGCAATGTTTGATAAGTATTTATTGAAGATTGGTTTCAATAAAGGTACTGTTGATAGTAACTTAAACTTCAAAGTTGATCAAGATAATATTTTGATTGTTGAAGTCTTTGTGGATAATATTATTTTTTGTGGAAATGACAAGTTGAGTAAAGAATTTGTTGATGAGATCCAAAAAGATTTTGAGATGCCTATGATAGGCGAGATAAAATTCTTTCTTAGACTGCAAATTACACAATAAAATAAAGGTATTTTCATTTCTCATTCTAAGTATGTGAAAGAGTTGTTGAAGATATTTGGTATGGATGATTCAAAACCTATTGGTACTCCTATGATTACTGGTTGCAAATTAACAATACATGATGATTTACGTAATGCAAATCAAACAACATATAGATCAATGCTCGATGGTTTATTATACTTGACACAAAATACACCAGATATTATAAATATTATTTGCATTGAACTGCTAGATTTCAAGCATAACTGAAGGAATCACATGTTGTTAAAAGGATATTTAGATACTTGAAAGGGACAGTTGATTATGACTTATGGTATAGTAAGGATGATGATTTTACATTGAGTGCATTTAGTGATGGGGATTGGGAAGGTAATGTGGATAACAGGATGAGCACAAATGGTGGAGAATGCTTCTTAGGTAAGAGATTATTTTCATGGGAAAGTAAGAAACAAAATTATATATCACAATCTAATGTTGAAGCTAAATATGTTGATACTACTATTAATTGTACACAAGTGATATGGATTTAAAGAAAATGTTGAAAGATATCAAGGTGAGTATTAATGATCATATTGCTATATATTGTGACAACTCAAATGCTATCAATATTTCAAAGAACCTTGTTTTGTATTCTAAAATAAATCATATTTCTATCAAATATCATTTCTTGAGAGATAAGGTCTGTGAAAAAGAACTCAGATTGGAGTATGTGTCTACTAAAGAACATATTGCAGATATCTTAATGAAGTCCTTTCCAAAGATACTTTTGAGTATCTCCAAGGTAAGCTTGGGGTTATTTCCCCTACTAATCAGAGTTAGTGATGCATTGATTTGCATTATTCAAGTGTGTTTACAGATTATCATTATTTTGGATTGATGATTTGGTGGCTACACCTTAGGGAGACTGGTTAGTCTTATGAGTTATGTTGTTTAGTTTTGAGAAAGCTAATTGTTTATTATTTTGGCTTCTATGACTTAGTACATACATGTGCCTTTGTCATTGATGGAAAAGGTGGAGAGATAATCAAGTGAAAAAAAAGTATGAGACTATGATGGAGTGTTTTTAGATTGAGAAGGTCTATTAGAGAGACTCTAAAAGATATTGTGGATATTGCTAGTAGTACTATTGATATTTTTTCTTTGTGCATTGATTGGGTTTTTCACATCAGATGTTTCCATCAATGCCAAAGGGGGATATTGTTTGAGATTGTGCATATATGTGGTGACATTGATTTTTTGTCATTGATATCAACATATTCCTACTGTTGGTGAAAATGTTCCTAGTATGTTCAATGAAAGGATTTGATTAGTGTGGTTATTACATTAAAGATTAGATTCTGTGAAGCTAGATATGTGTTGATGGATGTTCGTACTTGATCTTTTTCAAGTTGTAGAGGTTCGCATTGATATTTGAGTAAGTTATGTTTGATTTTACAAAGACTGATATTTTGGTTATTCAATAGTGACAGTGTTAAGTTATTGGATCAATATGGATTTGTTATGCAATATTTTTGGTTTTTTATATGGTTGTGATTTTAGGACATGGAGGTGTGTCCTCAACTCGATTGGTTCATGATTTGGGTGCTGACAAGATATTTTTATTTTATGACAGAGGTTGTTGTTTAGTGTTCTTTTTGATGTCATAGCACTACATGTTGCTTTCAAATATTTCTAGATCATGTCATATTCATGTTTCAAGATCATATTGGATTATGTGATTATATTTGGTGATTTTCATGTTGCATGTTAGTGTTCTTAATTATTCTTAGACAACATGGCGACATAGCATGTTCAAAGGATCGTGGTGTGATTTATAGATCTGGAACATGTTTGAGGATGTTATTATTGATCATTCTTATGTCTTAGTCGACATTCAATGGATCACATTATGTATTAATCTATAAAATATTAATATTTTCTAATTAGGTCCCTGGATGACCTTGTAGAGATAAATTAATATAATCATTTATGATTACGAATGTATGGGAGAGTATGTGTGTAGATGCTGTGAGAAGAGGTATAAGTGGAATTTTCAATTAACGTAGAGATTTGTACTTCATCGGAACTATAATGACATATCTAAGATGTTATCATTCAGTTTGTGAGCTATGGATAGTTTATCCACTATGATTTGTAATCATAGATTATTGTTAAGTAGTGAGCCTTCCTTTGGGTTTAATTCCTTGTTATATTTGAGCAGTGAGCTGTAGGAATTGTGCCTAAATGCATGTGCATTCCCCTTTATAATACTCCTAACAGGGTATAATGCTTTTAACATAGTGCATTCATCTTGTGGGTTTGATCCCCACTGTAGTTTTTCCCTTGATTGGGCTTCCACGTCAAAAATCTTAGTTTTATGTGTGGATTTATGTGTTGTGATCTTGCATTCATGTTTATCATTCAGATTTGAGATTAAAGATAATAAGTTGGTTAAAGTTTGGGAGTTTTAAGGCACAACTTATTCACCCCCACTCTTGGTTGTGTGTCCTAACTTGGTCCTAACATGGCATACTTAAAACACGGACTATAAATACTCGTAGAGCATAAATCCAAATATATATGTCCAATAATGTCATACATGCAATATGTCCATTATAGTTAAATAGGATTCCTGAAAGCCAAATTGATGTAAAAAATGTTGCATATACAATATACAAAAATATATCCAATAATACCATATAGGCATACAATATATGTCCCTAATCTAGTCCCTAACCTAAAAACATAAAATAACTCACCTCTTTGACCTCCTCGACATCTTGGCAGTATTCTAGAGATGATAAAACAAACATGAGGAAATAAAAAATGTTCTCCAAACCACGTACGCCTTTGAAAAAGGATGCTCAAAACCTTCGAGTCACGACTACAAAAAAATGAGTAATTAGGATTTGAATTTGATTTTATGTTTACTTTACATATGGTGCACACCATATATGATGTGTGCCATATAGGCTTGGTATTTCCAAGCCTTAGGCTTAGTATACCAAGCCATGTATGGTGTTCACCATATATGGCATGCACCATATATGGCATACACCTTACACTTTTTGGGGACTAAAAATATGAGTAGTATCATTTTGGTCCCCCATCTTTGTGCACTTAACCTAATAATGTGTGCCTTCAACAATAACTAATTTAGTGGTATATGGTTGTCCATCACCATCTCAACTTATTCTGATAAATTGCATTTCACTTTCATGCATCTTAGTAGATAATAATCTACACCTTCTATATTGTAAGGATTCACAACCATGGCAAAAATATCACCTGTAGACCATAAATTACAAACAAAAGAGATAAATTATTCAAGAATAAAATTAAAATACAGACACACACACACACACACACACACACATATATATGTATGTATGTATATATATATATATATATAT
>MU224295.1:428589-439287 GCA_018584345.1 Thuja plicata | reverse complement strand
ACATATATATATATATACATACATATATATACATATAGATATATATACATACATACATATATATACATATATATACATATATATACATATATATGTATATATACATATATATGTATATATATACACACATATATATATACACACACATATATATATATACACATATATATATATATATACACACACACATATATATATATACACACATATATATCTATATATATACACACATATATACACACACACACACACAGATATATATATATATATATATAAGTGCACAAAGATGGGGGACCAAAAATATGTCACTTATTTTTTTGGTCCTCCAAAAATAATAGGGTGCACGCCCTATGGCTTAGCATGTCCGAGCCTTAGGCTTGGGTTTGCTAAACTATAGGGCGTGCACCCTATGAGTTAAGTTATAAAAACTTAAAACTTAAATTTCAAAAGCCCAAATTTCTATTTGAGCCGCAAGAAAAGGGATAGTTTTGAGTTTTAGATTTACGTATGCCATTCTTGGAGAAAATTTCCTTGCATCATAAGGGGTCTTAAGGCATTGTAAGAGGTTATATGTTGTCCTCAGACACATTAATGTATCCTAGGACCCCTTACAAAGTGTTTCCATACATTAGTGTATGGTAAGGGATTATAACAGGTCATAAAGGGTCCTAGGACACATTAATGTTTCCTAGGACCCCTTAGGACTCCTTACCATGCAATAATGTATGGTAACGGGGTGTAAGGGGTCTTAATGGGTCCTAGGACACATTAATGTGGTGTACAACCCCTTACATTGCATTAATGAATAGTAAGGAGTCCTAAGGGGTCCTAAGGGGTCTTAGGACACATTAATATGTCCTAAGACCCCTTAGGACCCCAATGTGTGGTAATAGGTCCTAAGGAGTTGTAAGGGGTCTTAAAGGGTCCTAAGACATATTAATGTGTCCTATGGCCCATTAAGACCCCTTACACAATATGTTCTAGGACCCATTAAGACCCCTTAGGACCCCTTATCATACATTAATACATGGTAAGGGGCCCTAAGGGATCATAATGGGTCTTAAGGGGTCCCAGAACAAATTAATGTGTCCTAGGACCCCTTACAACCCGCATAGGACCTCTTACAATGCATTAATATATATTAAGGAGTCTGAAGGGGTGCTAAGGGGTCCTAGGATACATTAATGTGTCATAGCACCCCTTAAGACCCCTTACGATACCTTAAGACCCCTTACCATACATTAGTATATGGTAAGGGGTCTTAAGGGGTGCTAAGGGGTCCTAGGATACATTAATGTGTCCTAGAACCCCTTACGACCCCCGTAGGACCTCTTACCATGCATTAATATATAGTAAGGGGTCCTAAGGGGTCCTAGAACACATTAATGTTGGATTTACTATGGAAAGTTAAGTACTGAGAGGGTAGTGGTGAATCAGTACCAAAAAAACTTCTCAACCTACAATCTAATCATATACCAAATTGAATATATTGCGAGTAGTCATAGTGAAGCATATAAACTAAAACATGTAAACAAAACTTATAACACTAAGATTTTTGGTCATGTAGAAATCCTTTGTTAGAGGAAAAAATTGTGTTTGGGATGACACCTGCAACCTTCACTACTACAACAAAAAGGGTGCTCAGTTAGAGCTACAATGTTAGCTATTTTTGATAGCTTACCCTGTTAGGAGTATAATAAGACATATTTAGTCTACCTTGTGAAAGGATTTTATAATCTCTAATCTAAGAGATGTACCCTTTTAAAGGATTTATAATATAAGACCTATTAGGGCCTACCCAACAATGGGATTTGTACTACTCCTAATACAACCAAACTTATTACAAAATGTCTGTGTAAATGCATTGATCAAATGTTGTTCAAACCCTTTATTCTCACTATCTTTATTACCTCAAACTATATTTGGTAGCTCAATAACTTAATCTCCGCTTTATTCTGCATATATCTCATTCACTTCTTAACTCTACTTCATATGCATCCTCTCATCATCTTCTGTATTTTGTTTCTTTGATCTTTTATATGACTTCCAAGCATTTAACAAAGATCTAGGGCTTCCTACATCAATGCTGGAGATTAAGTGGTGCAATACTGGTTACACTTCTAGTGCATTATTCCTTCTTTATTTTCATTGGTAGATCTTCCTCGTAATCATGTACAATCAGATTTTTACAATCCTAGTGTTCTAACTAAATCTCACCTTGGGTTTTGTAAAACATCCAGTGCTCGGTGTCTGGGTTCAATGTATCTACATTAAATAATTATGTTGGCTCTGTGAAACTTGGTAACATGCTTTGTTCTTGCTTGACAACATATTGTTCTTGTCTCGGTAACTATCACTACTCAGTGACTTTGTCACTCATAAATTAACTCGCTTGGTAACTATATTTTCTCGGTTCATTACTGTATTTATTTATCCACTCTCTTTGCACTTTACCAACTGAGTTTTATGAACAATATGAATTTGTCAAAACTAATGACAACATAATAAGTCGGGTAGGAGTAACAATCTCCCTCTTTGACATTAGTTTGGCATTTTGACAAAAACTTCAAAGTCATCAAAATTTTTCAATAACTTCAAAACTCCCCTTGAGATAATACTCCTCAAAATTTGTATACTTATATCTCCCGTATGTATATCTATCTATAAATATGCCAAAAATAAAATTACTTAGTGTGCTCGGTAGGAGATACGTATACCTTAGAAAAAATATGTTGTGACTTCTTTTGTACATCAGCTAGGGACATCTCCCAAGAGTCTTCAAGTGTGTGAAGTACAACAAGCTGAGAAACAACATCAACTACCAATCCAATGATGGTGTCCAATGAACTACCATCAAGGGTTTTGACAAAATCCTTGGTCTTCTTTAGATGCATTGACATTGTTTCAATGTGGGGAATCAAAAGTGCTTGTAGGTCAAGAAGTTTCATCCTTATCTAATTTTATTCTCGTCCAAGCTCTCACTGCATTCCAATAAAAATTTTCAACCTCAAGTAGTAAATTTTTAGTGAAACAGGCTCAATAGTTACAATTTTTAGCTACTCGGTTAGCTCAGTCTCTATAGACTCATCTTTCTACCATATATTATTTGTGAATTGCGAAATGGAACAAAATTTCTGAAATATTGAAAGAATATTAGATAATTTAGTCTCAATATCTGTATAAGCCTTAGAAAGTGATACCTTATCTATTGAAATGTTGTTTAGAATGGTTTCAATCATTTGCAGTTCCAGCTTCTTTTCATGAACCATCATCATATAGTGAGTAGTGACTTGATCCATATTTCTAACTTGTTACACTAGTCCTTCTACTTTACAAATGAGACTGTCATTTTCATCAACAGTGGCATCCAAGACAATCTCCTATAGTGCATCCTTAACACATTCTAATACATCAGTCTTCTTTTTATTTTGAAATAATTTATCTTGTACTACCTTAAGTTGCAGAAATTCTCCATACTCGAACATTTCATCGGGACTCATAGTAGATAGGTCTACCTTGGGTATGACAATCAGTTGGCTCATATCTATGTGTTTTCTCTTCTTTTTTTTCTTCTTCTTTACTAGCATACTTTCAGTTTTAGAAAGCTTCAGAGAATGTTATTCCTTTAATGTATCAATGTAGTCTCGGTAGTGTCGATAATTCTTTCTTCATTCTTATCTTCTTGTTTTCCTTTTTCTACCTTAGCATGTTTCTCCTTCTTCTTCTCTGCTTGGTTTTATTGTGTCTCTTCCTTCTTCTCTTCATTCATGTTCCCTACTTCTTGTTTCTTTGTCATCTTTGCTTCATCTGTCTTCACTGTTGTTTGATCTTTAGGTGTGTCATTTACATGTGCTTGTTGTTGTCCTACATTTTCTGTCGAGGGAACTGACTCAGTGTTCTATTTCTCAGTGGTCTTTGTATCCTTAGTCTCCTTGGTCAAGTATTAGGTTTTATTTCCTTTTGGGGTATGGTAGTCATCTCCTCTTTATCCATAGAAACTATATCAATACCCCCATGACTTGTGCGATAGTCTTGTACTTTTTCTATTATAGGCTGCACAATTGTACTAGTAGTAGCCTTATCATTTCTATCCATTGGTTCTATACTTATTTCCTTGGTGGCCATAACATCTTCATCTTGTGATCTATATAATCTATCTGATCCTTTTCAGTGATATCTTCAATAAGAAATTCATCGGTGTCAATTGTTAAACTAATAAGATCAGTTTTACCTTGATCATCTTTCACAATTTCATCAATTTGATTATCCTTTTCTTGTTCTTCTTGTGATTCAACTACATTGATGTTAAAAATTTATCTCCATTCATCATTGGTTTCTATTTGTACTGACTGTAATTGTCCTATCATAATCCTTAAACATCTTCCTTTTACAAGGAATCATTTGGAATGTTTCTTTAATGTCTCCTTCAATTTTAGCTATAGATAATTATGGTATAGTTGGTACTAGAGATCTTTCTCTCATTAGTTTCTCAACATCCATTGAATATTTCCATCTTGCATCTATCTTGTTATATAACTCAATAGGTAACAATTTGACCACTTCAAGTGTTGTGTATCTGAATTTGTGTAAAGTGTACACAATTGCATCTTCAATTTTTTTACCTTGTTCTCTTCACTCTGTGTATTTTACTTTTCATACCTAATTCCTCTAAATGTTCCATACTTCTTGAGTGTGTCTGACATTTCATCTAGACTCCTTGATGCTAGGGGGTTTTTTTCCACAACTTTGAATTTAGTTAAATCTTAAGAACTAGTCTCACTGTCTAGTGTTAGCTTCATCTTTCTCCTTAGTTTATTTATTGTCTTCTTCCCTCTAACATAATTTTGGGTTTTTGGTAATTTATCCTTAGGTTTCTTCTATCCTCTCGGTGTAACAAAATATCTTGTAGTTATCCTTTTCCCTCTAATGCTTAGTGATGCTTTCATCACTTGTGGTTTCTTCTCTTTCTCAACTGATGGCTCTTGAGTATCTTCCTCAAGTTTAACTCCAAGATTCTTAGTTAAACCAATAATAAATTTAATTGATTTCTTATGTGCTTTGAGGATTAAGATTTCTTGCTTAATTATCTCTTTCACTTCCTCATAGGTTCTATAACATTTTTCTCTTTTGTTAGTTGGATTAGCTAGTAAAAATTCAATTTGTTGTGAAGCAATATCAATATCTATTTCATATCTCATTAGCTGTATCCAAGATGTTCTAGACTCAACAACCTTAATAATGCATGTGTCATTATCAACCTCAAAACATATAGTTTCTACATACTTCTCCACTAGTTGAGGTGGAATCCTATATCTTTTATGTATTCTAGTTTGAAATTTTGAGAAATAATCATTTATTACCATATCAAAGTTATCTTTGTTGGTACTCAAAAATACACCAAGGTTTTTGAGTACCTTGTTAAAAATTTTGCATTTTGGCCCCTTATGAGAACTTTTGAGCCTTTTTTCCCAAGTGCAATTCTAAATTTTTTCATGCATATCAGGTGTTCATCACTCTTTTTTAGACATAAGAGGACATCCCAGATCGTCAGATTCAAGTTTTAAGTCATTTAGTGATGTCTTGTTTTGAGCACTTGTCCTTTTTTGCAAATGCTGATTATAGTGTCAAATTGTTGTAACTTGCCTACTTTGCAATTGAATATCTTGCATCCTCTTAGGTTTCATAGCTTTCCACTTTGAGAATGTGTTACATGCATATTAGAGAGTCTAAGTTTCAGAACCCAAGCCATTTCAAGTTAGTTTGATAAGTTTTCAGTCTCCCCAAAGTTGGTCCTGTATAACTATTTTGTTTCTCTGATTACCCAGATTTCCAAATAGCCTACTTTGAGGTCTTCCAAAATGTATCCAGTTGAATGCATTGTATAATTGAATGTTCCCCCATGTTGAAAATATGAAATTATACCCATTTGAAAAGTTTCAGACTCATACCAATCTAGTTGTTCACTTTCCCAACTTGATTCCAAATCCAATTTATGCATATTCGCTGAGTGCAAAATCAGAAAAATTAAAATATGCTAACTTTGCAAATTGATGCCGATAGATCAGTTCACTTTCAGTGAAATATAATTTAAGATTCATGTTCCATGTGTGAGGGTGAATCAAGTTCCAAAGGTTCAAATTCTGGAGGCTCTTTTTGATTAGTTTGTGAATCAAAATCTGAAGACAGTTTGACAGTGCAAAGCAGAGGTTTTTAAAAGTTTTAAGTTATAAAAGGGAAAAATGAAACCATGGAAAGGGGAGCCTAGCCCTATGGAGAATATTAAAGGTATTAACCAGCAATAAAAGTTAGCCATTAATTAGCAGCACTTTGAGGAAACTTTCAAAATTTTAAAAATGCAAGAGCACAACCAGCCACGTTTTTGGTCATATCTCAAAAACTACGAACTGGGTTGGGCTGAATTTTGGATATGATTGAAATGACCATGCCAGAAATCTACAATAAAAATTTTAAACAAATCTGAGTTGAAATGAAAAAGTTATGGCTCTTTGAGTATTGGAAAAAATAATAAAGTTTCAAAATGCACAGAGACATATCTCACATGCATGGGGCTGTGAAAGTTTTTAACATTCATATACTCCAGCACTTAGTATATGATTTGAAGAAAGAACCAAGGGGCCATTTTATGGGTCTCTTGGTTGAAATTTTGAAATTCTTTTGGGCCCCATTATTTTGGAGTGAAAATGCATAAAGTTAGTCTCCTAGCCTCCAAGTCTCCAAGTCTCCAAAGCCAAGAAAATCATCTAGAGACTTAGAGACTAAAGCTTGTCTCCAAGTCTCCAAATCTAACCATAGTTAAAAAATTGATCTAGAGACCTAGAGACTACACTATCCAAGTTAACCACAGTCAAGGCATGGTCAAGGTGTAGTCAAGTTAAGCTCATTCAGAGACTTAGAGGCTAAAGGTAGTCTCCATGTCTCCAGATTAAATCATGGTTGAGAAAAAGTTTATGAGACTTAGAGACTACATTGTACAAAGTAACCATATTTGAGGGATGGTTAATAGTTGAGTTAAGTAAAGGTAGTCTCCATGTCTCCAAGTCTCCAAGTCTCCAAGCTAAGAAAATTATTCAGAGACTTAGAGACTAAAGGCTTGTCTCCAAGTCTCCAAATCAAGTCATAGTTGAAGAAATCTTTCAGAGACTTAGAGACAATGAGAAAAAGGCTGACCATGGTTAAATTGTAGTTAAGGTGCGGTTAAGTAAAGATCTAGAGACTTAGAGACTAGGTTAGTCTCCAAGTCTCCAAATAGATTGAAGGTTAGCAAAAAGATCATGAGACTTAGAGACTAAGTTAGTCTCCAAGTCTCCAGATAGACTCAAGGTTAAAGGAATTATTCAGAGACTTAGAGGAAATGAAGGAAAAGATGACTAGGGTTAAAAGGTGAGTTAAAAGGCCAGTTTAGAGCAGCAAATCAACATGTGACAAGTGTCAAAATCTGGTGGATTATGGGAGAAAAAGGTATAAAATAAAATTATAAAGGGAGAAAATGCATAGATTTCAAAATTAAAATGATTTAAAATGTTATAGTTTGTGCATGGAATATTAAAAGGAATATAAAATCAGATTTGCATAAAATATTAAATCTCTATAGTCTTTTCTATAGTCTAGTGCAAATTTTTTATTTTTCAAAGATTTGAAAAGATGCATTCCGGGAAGAATTTTCAACACAGAGGAAATCAAATTTTTTGCAGATGCATGGCAAATTTGGATAGAATGAAGATCAGATTATGGAGATCAAGATTTGCATAAAAAGATGAGATAAAATACATATATTTCATTTGCAAAATCAGATTCATATTTGCTTTCCCAGAGATTTTTTTGAAGAAGAATGAAATCAGATTTTCTCAGATTAATATCAGATTTGAAAGGCTTCTCAGTGGTAGAATGAAAGAGTTATAATGAGGATAAAATCAAATTTTAAAAACACAAGTGGAGTTAAAAATTGATTAAATCAATCAGATATTTTGAAGACTTGGAATGCAAGTAAAATCAGATTTTGAAGTCACCGAGAAGGATCAGATTTTTTGGAAAAGAAGGAATGAGTGCAAATCAGATTTGAGAGAAGGACAGGTGTTTGCCAGACATATTTTTTCGGGTTTCTTCTCTTCTATATCTTTCTTTCTTTTCTTAGTTGTAAGGGGTTCCTTTCGTCTGCTCTATTTTAGTTTTTTCCTGCAGATGCCTAGAGCAGGTCCCTGTTGGTTTTGTAGAAATTTTATTGTAAGTTATACTTCTATGTCTTTCATATTCTAAAGGCTTATTGTCTGGATGTGTTGAGGCAGAATCCATTTATAGAATACAGTGTAGTTTTCCCTCTTTCATATTATCTTGTCTCTTTGCATTTTGTTTGTGCTCTAGTGTGTTTCACTTGTAAGGCATTTGAAATACACCTACTACAAGGTAGTTTGTCTAATTATTTATGAGTTCCTTTCAAGGAGAGGAATAAGTTTCATAGATGATTTCAGAGAGCAAAGCATTGTGATAAGGATTTGATGCAGATGTATGTATATGAGAGGATAGTTTGTAAGGAACTCTATCTCAGCTGCATGTAGTTTGTAAGGCACTCTACAGTATCTCTATTGGTTTATCTCTGATTATTCATGTTTTCATTGACTCTTTGCCCAAGGGATAGGCACTGGTCTAGGATATAGTTTGCAGTTTGTTCTTCATCCAATATCAAAATCATTTTAATCAAAATACTTTTGTTACTTAGAAAAAATAAGCTGAACTCATTAAGGACTCATATCAGCAGGATAGTGTCCATTTTAGTGATTCCTTGGAGAGTGAATCAACTAGGTTATCCCTCCTTAAAAGGAAGAAGGATGAAAATTCTTGTATCACTAGTTTATGCTATATTTACAGTCATGGCTTGTATGGTTAAGTTTTTCATTTGGTTATGCTTGGTCATTTGCAAGGTGTTTCATAAGTTGGTTTAACAAAGATACATAGCAAATTAGTGTCCACTTTTATATATACTATGTAGTCTGTAATCATTAAGAGGTAAAACCTACCTGAGTATATGTGGAGCTCAAAAATGAAGAAGGATCTTATCCAATCCTTAGAAATTAGGCTTTTCTTGCATCTGAATCAATATAGATAGCATGGTGTTCAAGTAATTATTCAAGCATTGTGATTCAAACAAGAAAAATCCCTAACAATATCCTAAGATCAAAATGTATTCATTTATCTGATATATAATATGCTTATTTTTACTGCATGTTACATTACGAACAATTTGAAAGAAGTTCAGATAATTGAAAAATATGCTTACCAACAATGATCCAAATTTAGTATGTTGGTCTTGGCTTTCCATATGGTATTCTTGTTATCATCAAGCTACTTCAAAAAAAACTCACATAAGTCAATCTTCATTCCTTTCTTCACAATCTTATATGCCAGATCTACTACTCCAAATGGTACACTATCAACTTGGGAAGACTAGATGACTCGATATGATATAATATTGCATGCAAATCTTAATTCATGATCTTCCATAGTTGACATCCTTAAGCCTCTTCCATCCCATTGTGCTTTAGTCAGCTCACTCAGCTTGTTCTTTTCAATCTTCTTGATGGCCTTCAGTCTATCACCCATTGGGTAACCAGTCATAATGTGTAGAACATCCTTAGTGATTTTTACTATTTGATCAAGCCACTTAAATTGATCGTGAACTTGGATAACAACCATCCTAATCCATTTGGTCTTGAAGACCCTTGGTAGATGTAGGGTATGATTCAAACCCTTGGTCTTCAAATGAGTTTGGTCATCCTTCAACTTTCTATTCGTACACAAATTCTAAAATGAAGTTTCAATCTCAGCTTCACAGATTTCCTCAATATTACAGTGAATAAAGGCTCAAATATCTTCAATCAAGATAACCCTTGCCAATATGGATGAGAGAGTGCCCATCATGTTAGGTTCTATGACCTTAGTAGGGTGAAGCTTATACTTCAGGTTGTTAAGATCAACTATCTCAATAATAAATAGGTTTCTAGCCTTAGGTGCCATTAATTCTAGATTCAACAATGCTCGAAGGAAATAGGGTTTTGATTACTCTGACTCGTCTTCTCTTTACACAATTAGTTCAATAGTAGAAATCACTTCAAATATGCTCAAAATTTCTTAGAATGGATTAGAATTACCTTAGTACTCACTCCAATTCCCTAGAAGGCTCAACTATTCAACTTGCTCAATGTGCTCTTTAGAAATGATAAGCAGTGATTTTTTTAGTGGCTAATATTCGCCAATTGGCTAATTTTTTAAATTTGAGAATCCAAATTTGGCTAATAATTCAAGATTTAAGGTGACCTAAATCGCCAAAATTTTACAAAATTTTATTTTAGAAATATTTAAATCGCCAAATAATTTATTTTATTAAAAATTTGAACTCAAATATTCGCCTAATATTTGATAGATGGTTAGATTCAATTCGCCTAAATTTTATCAGTTATTATGGAAATCTAAATTAATTCACCAATAATATATCATAACTGTTAGTTATAGTAGGATTGTGTCACCAATATTAGTTGTCGTTATTGATTTAAAATATAATCTAGTGATCTTCATTATATTCCATGAGGCAAAAATGTTACTATCTTATTTGTAATGCTTATCGGGGCTAAGATTTCCTTTGGATTGTTGATAAATCAATGACATTGAAGAAATTTTGGGTCCTAT